>NIVC01003074.1:0-52033 GCA_002269645.1 Macrostomum lignano | reverse complement strand
CGCTGCACTGCATGCGGCACTCGTTCTTGTCGCGAAGACCGTACCGTCCGTAGTGGTTACCGCACCAGCACTGACTTGCGTACTGCACTCCAAAGAATCTGTACTTGAGCTTTCTGCACAAGTTGTAGCACTTTCCGACAGTCCATGCGGCCCTTGCCAGCAATTTGGGTAGGTCGCGAGCTTTAGAGTCGACGAAGCAGCCGAGATGTAGCATTCCTGTGCTAAAAGAGAGCGATATAGTTCAAAGCTTTCATCTGTTTGTTTTTTAGCGAGAGTTTGACAAGTAACACCGTGTAATTTCACATTTTTGCAAGTTTTTAACAAAGCAGCAATAATTTTTTCGATGCATGATAAAGTATTAAATAATAACTCACTTTTAGCCTTCTTGGACCTCAGTCCGGTTGTGAAAATCTCGTTTCTCCAAGTGCCGCCGCACTTTCTTCGTCGGTCGCCTTTGCCACTGCTGAGCATGACGACGCCTTTGCTTTACCGTATCGACCGTACGTGTTTCCGCATGTACAGTGGTTGCCGAACTGCAGTCCAAAGTACTTGTAACCCTTGCCTTTACAGTACCTCCAGCAGAAGGCTTTGTTAGTCTTGTGTCCAGCAGCGTACAGGTGGGGCAAGTCTCGTTTAGCTTTGTCGACGTAGCAGCCGAGCTTGCGAACTCCAGCTCCTGAAAGGTGGTGTTGCTTTGAATATTATTCAGAATCCAATGGATGTCAGCACGTAGCATTTCTGCATTTCTCAAATATATTTTTGATTGCAAGCTAGTGCTCAATTTTTAGGCACTCACTACTTAAAAAGACGGCTGGCTCTTTTCATGTTTGAAGGTAATATATACAAATCGAAAAGTCAATATTAATACTTTTATCGTCTAAAAATATTTACCAGTGGTAGCCAGCTCCAAGCCGGTAGCGTACACACTGTTTCTCCAGCCTGCACCGCAGTAAGTAGTCTTATCGCCGCTGCACTGCATTCTGCACTCGGTGTTCGGTCTGATTCCGAATCGGCCATAGTGATTGCCGCAGAAGCAATGGTTGCCATATTGCACTCCGAAGAACTTGTACTTGTGCTTTCGACAGAACCTGTAGCACTTGGGCACGCTCATGTGGCCTTTTGGAGCTTCGCGTCTCAGATCTCTGGTGGCTTTGTCGACGAAGCAGCCGAGGTACTTCAGTCCCGGAGCTGTTAAAAACAACGATATTAATTGAAATTTATCTCAAAGATCATTTAAAATTAACAATCTAAAAGTTCATTATGTTAGTTTGTGTAAAAGAAGACTTACTTGACACCTTTCTAGTCTTGAGTCCGGTGCTGTAGACGGAGTTCCTCCACGGTCCGCCGCACTTCTCTCGCCTGTCGCCCTTGCACGTCATTTTACATTGCTTGTTGCTGACTCGACCCAGAGAGCCGTAGCTATTGCCGCAGGTGCAGTAACTGGCGTATTGCAAACCGGCGTACTTGTAGCCAGCACGCTTGCACAGCTTGATGCAGTAGTGGCTGTTGGCTTTCACTCCAGCGTTCACCACCTTGGGCAGGTCGCGGGCTGCGTTGTCAATGAAGCAGCCAAGATAAGCCGAGTCTGTGGACAAAAATCATAGTTGCTGTCGTAAATGATAGCTCGTTTCAGTAATCGATATAAATTATAGGCATTGCAACACTAAGTAATCTTACCTTTTGGCCTGGCCGAAAGACCAGTTGTGAAGATGTCGTTTCTCCAGCCTGCACCGCAGTAAGTGGTCTTGTCGCCGCTGCACTGCATGCGGCACTCGTTCTTGTCGCGAAGACCGTACCGTCCGTAGTGGTTACCGCACCAGCACTGACTTGCGTACTGCACTCCAAAGAATCTGTACTTGAGCTTTCTGCACAAGTTGTAGCACTTTCCGACAGTCATGCGGCCCTTGCCAGCTAATTTGGGTAGGTCGCGAGCTTTAGAGTCGACGAAGCAGCCGAGATGTAGCATTCCTGGTGCTAAAAGAGAGCGATATAGTTCAAAGCTATCATCTGTTTGTTTTTTTACGAGAGTTTGACAAGTACATCACCGTGTAATTTCACATTTTGCAAGTTTTTAACAAAGCAGCATTAAATTTGTTCGATGTATGATAAAGTATTGAATAACAACTGCGAGGGTTTAGTTTTTCTATATGCCTTAGATACGAGCGTATTTGTAATTTAGTGTTGTGATTTATAAGCTGAGCGTGAAAATAAAGATTGAGAATACATTGGCAGCTCATGCTACAACGTAAGAAGAAAGCTAACAATGGCGACGAGGCTTTCCCCACTGGACACACTAGAAGATGGTGAAGATTCGAATAGGTAGATTTGAAGAGTCGAAATTCACTGCAAATTTCACGACTTCAAGGAGGAAAAGCAGAAAGACGCATTTCTAGCGCTTATTGGCAAGCGCATGTGTAACCTTCTCGCAGATGCAGCCGTGCCAGACGATACTGAGAAGAAGTCCTACGATGACATGAAGACCTTGCTGAGTGACAAGATAAAATCACTGAAATCTGTAATCGCCTACCGATACGTATTTCGCAGGACAGGGCAGGAGCCCAACGAGGATACCTTGTCGAACAGTCCTAGACTGAATCAACTGGCCGACGAGTGCGATTCCAACGACGTCAAGGACCGTCTTCGCGACCAGTTTATATTTGAACTTTCGAACAAAGATAAGATATTCTACGCAAGCTATTGGCCGAGAAACTCGCGGAATAACTCTGCAAAAGGTCACTGCTGTTGCAACAGCGTGCGCATCTGTGTAAAGAGGTGAGGACATGGCGGACTCAGGCCTATTACAGATGCGCCAGTCAGGGGAAATCGACCCCGTCACCGGAATTGGGCAATGAAAACAGCCTGAAAGAGCCTACCGTTGAGAAGCAAGAAAACAGATATCTTGCTTCTGCAGTGGAAAGCAAGTACACATGAAGAGGGAATGTCGAGACAAGCTGCTCAAGTGTGGATATTGTAGAAAAGTGGGACATCTCAAAGCCGTCTGTAAAGCACTAAACCCCAAGACATCTTCGCAAAGATGTAAGCCTACAAGCGGGTCATTTTCTATCAGACTTATGTTATGCATGGGGAAGTTCGGAACGATGTCGATAAGCAGCTAGGGGACAATGGAGATCAAGTGTTCTTATTTCAAGGGGACAGTCAGAGAATCTACAGAAAGTTGCGCATTAACGGGACCGATTTCAACACGGTTTTCAATACCGTGGCAAATCCAGATGCCTCGCTAATTTCTAGAAAACTGTTCGATGGTCTAACAGAGAAAACCGGAAGTCTAATACCGGACAGAAATTTCAACGATTACCAAGGAAGAGTTGTTCCGATATGTGGACAGTCGATTGTGAACGTGCAATTTCAAGGCAAGACGGCAGCCTCCCGATATTCATGGTAGACAATCTAAACGCTCCCAGTATCTTTAATGGCCTCGAGTGGATGCACGCACTGGAACCTCATCTAAACATCTTTTAAGTTGCTTAATTTTGAGCGCACCTCACGTTAAAGGATGGTGCTACACCATTGTTTTTTTAAACAACGACCAATACCAGACAGCTACGGCATGTGTGATGCTGTTAAGCTGGAACTGGAACGGTTGGTGGCGGAGAAGATCTTAAAGCCCGTGGATCAGAGCAAATGGTCTACTCCATTCGTGACTGTAAGAAACCCGAATAGAAAGATTTGTTTGCGTGGGGATTATAAAGTGACAGTAAATAATTGGTTAAACGACATGGTCTCTACCACACCAAGCAACGAGGACGTCCTAAGCCAGTTGGACGGGGCAACGTTTTTGCCGTCATCGACTTCACCAATGCTTACCTGCAAATTCCGTTGGATGAAGCCTCTGCAGTGATACTAACTTTGACAACAATATTCTTTTATTGAGAGAACTGAGACTCAACACTCTTATGTTCTTTTTCTGTATCGAATGGAAAACCGATATGAACCTGTAAATTTACCTAAGAGGAGTGCGAGGGTTTAATTTGTCTATGTTCTTTGTCCCAGGCTTTTGTAAAGTAGTGCTGTGTTCTAAAAGCTGAGCTACAGTCAGAGGACGCCCAAGAACGTTAAAATAAAAGTTGAGCCTACATTAAGCAGCTCATGCTAAAACGTAGGAAAGCTAACAATAACTCACTTTTAGCATTCTTGGACCTCAGTCCGGTTGTAAAAATCTCGTTTCTCCAAGTGCCGCCGCACTTTCTTCGTCGGTCGCCTTTGCACACTGCTGAGCATGACGACGCCTTTGCTCTACCGTACCGACCGTACGTGTTTCCGCATGTACAGTGGTTGCCGAACTGCAGTCCAAAGTACTTGTAACCCTTGCCTTTACAGTACCTCCAGCAGAAGGCTTTGTTAGTCTTGTGTCCAGCAGCGTACAGGTGGGGCAGGTCTCGCTTAGCTGTGTCGACGTAGCAGCCGAGCTTGCGAACTCCAGCTCCTGAAAGGTGGTGTTGCTTTGAATATTATTCAGAATCCAATGGATGTCAGCACGTGCTCAAATGTCTAGCACTCATCACTTTAATAAAAACCGTTTTATATTTTATTGATATTATGTAAAAATTGAAATTTCAGTGTTGGTAGACTTTTTATTAAATATTTACCTGTGGAAGCCAGCTCCAAGCCGGTAGCGTACACACTGTTTCTCCAGCCTGCACCGCAGTAAGTAGTCTTATCGCCGCTGCACTGCATTCTGCACTCGGTGTTCGGTCTGATTCCGAATCGGCCATAGTGATTGCCGCAGAAGCAATGGTTGCCATATTGCACTCCGAAGAACTTGTACTTGTGCTTTCGACAGAACCTGTAGCACTTGGGCACGCTCATGTGGCCTTTTGGAGCTTCGCGTCTCAGATCTCTGGTGGCTTTGTCGACGAAGCAGCCGAGGTACTTCAGTCCCGGAGCTGTTAAAAACAACGATATTAATTGAAATTTATCTCAAAGATCATTTAAAATTAACAATCTAAAAGTTCATTATGTTAGTTTGTGTAAAAGAAGACTTACTTGACACCTTTCTAGTCTTGAGTCCGGTGCTGTAGACGGAGTTCCTCCACGGTCCGCCGCACTTCTCTCGCCTGTCGCCCTTGCACGTCATTTTACATTGCTTGTTGCTGACTCGACCCAGAGAGCCGTAGCTATTGCCGCAGGTGCAGTAACTGGCGTATTGCAAACCGGCGTACTTGTAGCCAGCACGCTTGCACAGCTTGATGCAGTAGTGGCTGTTGGCTTTCACTCCAGCGTTCACCACCTTGGGCAGGTCGCGGGCTGCGTTGTCAATGAAGCAGCCAAGATAAGCCGAGTCTGTGGACAAAAATCATAGTTGCTGTCGTAAATGATAGCTCGTTTCAGTAATCGATATAAATTATAGGCATTGCAACACTAAGTAATCTTACCTTTTGGCCTGGCCGAAAGACCAGTTGTGAAGATGTCGTTTCTCCAGCCTGCACCGCAGTAAGTGGTCTTGTCGCCGCTGCACTGCATGCGGCACTCGTTCTTGTCGCGAAGACCGTACCGTCCGTAGTGGTTACCGCACCAGCACTGACTTGCGTACTGCACTCCAAAGAATCTGTACTTGAGCTTTCTGCACAAGTTGTAGCACTTTCCGACAGTCATGCGGCCCTTGCCAGCTAATTTGGGTAGGTCGCGAGCTTTAGAGTCGACGAAGCAGCCGAGATGTAGCATTCCTGGTGCTAAAAGAGAGCGATATAGTTCAAAGCTATCATCTGTTTGTTTTTTTACGAGAGTTTGACAAGTACATCACCGTGTAATTTCACATTTTGCAAGTTTTTAACAAAGCAGCATTAAATTTGTTCGATGTATGATAAAGTATTGAATAACAACTGCGAGGGTTTAGTTTTTCTATATGCCTTAGATACGAGCGTATTTGTAATTTAGTGTTGTGATTTATAAGCTGAGCGTGAAAATAAAGATTGAGAATACATTGGCAGCTCATGCTACAACGTAAGAAGAAAGCTAACAATGGCGACGAGGCTTTCCCCACTGGACACACTAGAAGATGGTGAAGATTCGAATAGGTAGATTTGAAGAGTCGAAATTCACTGCAAATTTCACGACTTCAAGGAGGAAAAGCAGAAAGACGCATTTCTAGCGCTTATTGGCAAGCGCATGTGTAACCTTCTCGCAGATGCAGCCGTGCCAGACGATACTGAGAAGAAGTCCTACGATGACATGAAGACCTTGCTGAGTGACAAGATAAAATCACTGAAATCTGTAATCGCCTACCGATACGTATTTCGCAGGACAGGGCAGGAGCCCAACGAGGATACCTTGTCGAACAGTCCTAGACTGAATCAACTGGCCGACGAGTGCGATTCCAACGACGTCAAGGACCGTCTTCGCGACCAGTTTATATTTGAACTTTCGAACAAAGATAAGATATTCTACGCAAGCTATTGGCCGAGAAACTCGCGGGAATAACTCTGCAAAAGGTCACTGCTGTTGCAACAGCGTGCGCATCTGTGTAAAGAGGTGAGGACATGGCGGACTCAGGCCTATTACAGATGCGCCAGTCAGGGGGAAATCGACCCCGTCACCGGAATTGGGCAATGAAAACAGCCTGAAAGAGCCTACCGTTGAGAAGCAAGAAAACAGATATCTTGCTTCTGCAGTGGAAAGCAAGTACACATGAAGAGGGAATGTCGAGACAAGCTGCTCAAGTGTGGATATTGTAGAAAAGTGGGACATCTCAAAGCCGTCTGTAAAGCACTAAACCCCAAGACATCTTCGCAAAGATGTAAGCCTACAAGCGGGTCATTTTCTATCAGACTTATGTTATGCATGGGGAAGTTCGGAACGATGTCGATAAGCAGCTAGGGGACAATGGAGATCAAGTGTTCTTATTTCAAGGGGACAGTCAGAGAATCTACAGAAAGTTGCGCATTAACGGGACCGATTTCAACACGGTTTTCAATACCGTGGCAAATCCAGATGCCTCGCTAATTTCTAGAAAACTGTTCGATGGTCTAACAGAGAAAACCGGAAGTCTAATACCGGACAGAAATTTCAACGATTACCAAGGAAGAGTTGTTCCGATATGTGGACAGTCGATTGTGAACGTGCAATTTCAAGGCAAGACGGCAGCCTCCCGATATTCATGGTAGACAATCTAAACGCTCCCAGTATCTTTAATGGCCTCGAGTGGATGCACGCACTGGAACCTCATCTAAACATCTTTTAAGTTGCTTAATTTTGAGCGCACCTCACGTTAAAGGATGGTGCTACACCATTGTTTTTTTAAACAACGACCAATACCAGACAGCTACGGCATGTGTGATGCTGTTAAGCTGGAACTGGAACGGTTGGTGGCGGAGAAGATCTTAAAGCCCGTGGATCAGAGCAAATGGTCTACTCCATTCGTGACTGTAAGAAACCCGAATAGAAAGATTTGTTTGCGTGGGGATTATAAAGTGACAGTAAATAATTGGTTAAACGACATGGTCTCTACCACACCAAGCAACGAGGACGTCCTAAGCCAGTTGGACGGGGCAACGTTTTTGCCGTCATCGACTTCACCAATGCTTACCTGCAAATTCCGTTGGATGAAGCCTCTGCAGTGATACTAACTTTGACAACAATATTCTTTTATTGAGAGAACTGAGACTCAACACTCTTATGTTCTTTTTCTGTATCGAATGGAAAACCGATATGAACCTGTAAATTTACCTAAGAGGAGTGCGAGGGTTTAATTTGTCTATGTTCTTTGTCCCAGGCTTTTGTAAAGTAGTGCTGTGTTCTAAAAGCTGAGCTACAGTCAGAGGACGCCCAAGAACGTTAAAATAAAAGTTGAGCCTACATTAAGCAGCTCATGCTAAAACGTAGGAAAGCTAACAATAACTCACTTTTAGCATTCTTGGACCTCAGTCCGGTTGTAAAAATCTCGTTTCTCCAAGTGCCGCCGCACTTTCTTCGTCGGTCGCCTTTGCACACTGCTGAGCATGACGACGCCTTTGCTCTACCGTACCGACCGTACGTGTTTCCGCATGTACAGTGGTTGCCGAACTGCAGTCCAAAGTACTTGTAACCCTTGCCTTTACAGTACCTCCAGCAGAAGGCTTTGTTAGTCTTGTGTCCAGCAGCGTACAGGTGGGGCAGGTCTCGCTTAGCTGTGTCGACGTAGCAGCCGAGCTTGCGAACTCCAGCTCCTGAAAGGTGGTGTTGCTTTGAATATTATTCAGAATCCAATGGATGTCAGCACGTGCTCAAATGTCTAGCACTCATCACTTTAATAAAAACCGTTTTATATTTTATTGATATTATGTAAAAATTGAAATTTCAGTGTTGGTAGACTTTTTATTAAATATTTACCTGTGGAAGCCAGCTCCAAGCCGGTAGCGTACACACTGTTTCTCCAGCCTGCACCGCAGTAAGTAGTCTTATCGCCACTGCACTGCATCCTGCACTCCGTGTTCGGTCTGATTCCGAATCGGCCATAGTGATTGCCGCAGAAGCAATGGTTGCCATATTGCACTCCGAAGAACTTGTACTTGTGCTTTCGACAGAACCTGTAGCACTTGGGCACGCTCATGTGGCCTTTTGGAGCTTCGCGTCTCAGATCTCTGGTGGCTTTGTCGACGAAGCAGCCGAGGTACTTCAGTCCCGGAGCTGTTAAAAACAACGATATTAATTGAAATTTATCTCAAAGATCATTTAAAATTAACAATCTAAAAGTTCATTATGTTAGTTTGTGTAAAAGAAGACTTACTTGACACCTTTCTAGTCTTGAGTCCGGTGCTGTAGACGGAGTTCCTCCACGGTCCGCCGCACTTCTCTCGCCTGTCGCCCTTGCACGTCATTTTACATTGCTTGTTGCTGACTCGACCCAGAGAGCCGTAGCTATTGCCGCAGGTGCAGTAACTGGCGTATTGCAAACCGGCGTACTTGTAGCCAGCACGCTTGCACAGCTTGATGCAGTAGTGGCTGTTGGCTTTCACTCCAGCGTTCACCACCTTGGGCAGGTCGCGGGCTGCGTTGTCAATGAAGCAGCCAAGATAAGCCGAGTCTGTGGACAAAAATCATAGTTGCTTCGTAAATGATAGCTCGTTTCAGTAATCGATATAAATTATAGGCATTGCAACACTAAGTAATCTTACCTTTTGGCCTGGCCGAAAGACCAGTTGTGAAGATGTCGTTTCTCCAGCCTGCACCGCAGTAAGTGGTCTTGTCGCCGCTGCACTGCATGCGGCACTCGTTCTTGTCGCGAAGACCGTACCGTCCGTAGTGGTTACCGCACCAGCACTGACTTGCGTACTGCACTCCAAAGAATCTGTACTTGAGCTTTCTGCACAAGTTGTAGCACTTTCCGACAGTCATGCGGCCCTTGCCAGCCAATTTGGGCAGATCGCGAGCCTTAGCGTCAATAAAGCAACCCAGATGGAGCATGCCAGGTGCTGCAAGTGAATTTTTTAACTTATTTAGATTAGCGCGTTCGACTTTTATAGTACGCGATGTTGTTTTTACTTTGGTTTAAAATCTTAGTAGGTAAAGCTGGAGAATCTCACTTTTGTATCGTCTGGACCTCAGTCCGGTTGTGAAAATCTCGTTTCTCCAAGCACCGCCGCACTTTCTTCTCCGATCGCCTTTGCACACGGAGGAGCAGGTAGACGATTTAGCCTTTCCGTACCGACCGTACGTGTTTCCGCATGTACAGTGATTGCCAAACTGCAGACCAAAGTACTTGTAGCCCCTATTTTTGCAGTATCTCCAGCAGAAGGCTTTGTTAGTTCTGTGTCCAGCAGCGTACAGATGAGGCAGGTCTCGCTTAGCTCTGTCGACGAAGCAACCGAGTTTTCGGACCCCAACGCCTAAATAAAGCATTATAGATAATGCGAGAGCGATGTAATTCTCGTTTTCTCTTCGGTCAAAGTATGCGTATGTGTAATTCATTTATGAGAAATATTCCTCCTTACTAGAAGTAGCAAGATCCAGTCCAGTAGTGTAGATCATATTTCTCCAGGATGCACCGCAGTAGGCAGTTTTGTCTGCTGTGCACTGCTTTCTGCATTCGATTTGTGAACGCCTACCATAGCGACCGTAGTGATTGCCGCACCTGCACTCGTTGCCATTCTGAATGCCAAAGAATCGCTTTTTCTTGCCTCTGCAAAGCTTATAGCACTTGGCGGCGCTCATGGAGCCTGAGCCACCCAGCACTGGAAGGTCGCGAGCAGTCTTGTCGATGAAACATCCTAACTTGGTCATGCCCGGCGCTGAAATGAAGTGTTATGAAAATAGAGGTGAGATCAGGGATAGAATATTGGATTTAGCGACGATGAGTCTAGCTTCTAAGCTAGACTTCTTGACACGAGCTGGTAGAATAGTTGCGGATAGTTGATCTATAATAAAACCACATATAAAAGCTTCGTGACCAAGACGTTTTATCATTCAAAAACCCTACCAACTATCTCTCAATTTAGAAGCTTTGATTGGCATAAGATCATCATTCCCTCTCTTATCTGAAAGAGAAGTTGATGATGATTTTAGGCGCTTGATATTTTGGTGACTCAAAATGAATTAAAAAGCTGAAATATATGGTTTTTTTAATGCTTTTGAATTCAATTTTCACTGGCTCATATTGAAATATAACTTTAACGACGTTAGCTATTGTCATGAATTTAATGGCAAGCCACATATCTTTTCTTTTGTGGCGCTGTGACTTAAGTTATTAAGAAAAATCAATCTTACTTGAAGCAAGCGGTCTGCTGACTCCGGTTGTGTAGACGGCGTTTCTCCATGGACCTCCGCAGTAGGTGCTCTTCTCGCCCTGACAGAGCGATCGGCAGCTCTTCTCTGAAGCGCGACCAAACAGGCCGTACGAGTTGCCGCACGTGCAGTGGTTGCCGTTCTGCACACCAAAATAGCGATAACCACGTGCTTTGCAGGATTTGTAACAGTAATTGCGGGTAGTCTTTGAACGAGAGTTCAATAGTAAAGGCAGGTCTCGCTTTTTGTTGTCAACGTAGCAACCAAGATACCTGACTCCTTTAGCTGAAAAGATGTTAAGTACGAGCTATAATCGGTGGTCTATGTTCGACTAAGTTTAGATCCATTAGATCCATTACACCAAATGGTACTGCATAAAACGCTTATAAAATAATTTTTCAGATCTTTCCTGTTTTGATAATACACTAATAGACTAATCATTCAATTCTCGGAAATAGCTTGTTATATGTATGAGATATATATATATATTCTCTTGAGCTTACCCGGAGGCCAGGCTCTCGCTACGACATAGTGTCCAAAGACTTGCACTTCGCACAGAGTTAGCGGCACCTTATTTCTAGTCTCAATTCGAACGACCCGTCCAATCAGATGGCACGAGAAAGTTCGCACGGAGAAAGCTGCCGACGACCGGTACGAGGCGCACTCGCGACCGTCTACCTTCACAACGAAATTATTGAGTCGCTTCGCACAACAGTCCTGTCTGTTGTGAATGGTGATCTCGGTGATTCTGGCGAGCTTTTTAGTCTTAGCCTGCCACCAGGCGCCTTTGGCAGTTTTAGTGTGGGTGCAGGAGTGCTTGAAGAAGTGCTGGTTAGTGTTACCGTCAATGGCTCTAATGCAAGGGGCCTTCCATGTTGTGGAGTGCTGCGAGCAGTGAGACAGTGGCAGCTTGGCTGAAAGGATTTTTAAGTATTTTTTACTTACTTAGTCTATGAAAATACAAGCGTAATTTAGTATAAAGGAGTTATCATCTTACTTTCTCCCTGATTTCCAAGTCCAGTAGTGTAGACGCTGTTTCTCCAAGAAGCGCCGCATTTCTGTTTGCTGTCTCCAGAGCACCTCTTGTTGCACTCCGATGCCCTCCTACCTCCGTGTTTCCCATACTCATTGCCGCACCAGCACTGGTTGCCGTACTGCAGTCCGAAGTAGGCCATGTTCTTCTGTCTGCAAAGCTGGTAGCACTTCTGAATTCTCATCTTGCCTTTGCCGGCAAGCTTAGGCAGATCTCTGTTGGCGCTGTCAAGGAAGCAGCCGATGTAGCGAAGCCCTGGCACTGCAATTAAACAGCAAAACATAAAATAAATGGCATAAGTGCAAATAGGATGCGATTAGTACAGAGATTACTGGCAGAAAGTCTTACTAATATCGTTCATTGTTAGGCCAGTGGCATAGACGCTGTTCCTCCAGGACGAGCCGCAATACGTCGATCCGTCACCTCGGCACCGCATACGGCACTCTTTCTTTGGCCTAACGCCGTACCGTCCGTAAGTGTTGCCGCACCAGCATTGGTTAGAATGTTGCACTCCAAAGTACAAGTATTTCTTGGCACGGCACAGCCTATAGCAGACGGGTATCCGCATCGAGCTGCCCCTGCCAGCCAAAACTGGAAGATCTCGGGCCTTTCGATCGATGTAGCATCCGAGAGATCGAAGTCCTGGTGCTGGAAAAAGTCAAAAATGAAAATATACTCGTATAAGTTGACACAGAATCCAAATTAGTTGGCATTATAGATAGCATCGCAGAAACCTACTTAGGATTTTTGGAGGAGTTACACCGGTAGCGTAGACGCTGTTTCTCCAAGAGGCTCCGCAATAAGTCGACTTGTCGCCGCTGCAACGCTTTCTGCACTCAGTGATGCGTCTGACACCGTATCGACCGTAACTATTGCCGCAGAAGCATTGGTTGCCATTTTGAACACCAAAGTACATGTAGCTCTTGCCTCGACAGAGTTTGTAACACTTTGACACTGTCATGCGACCAGATCCAGCATATTTACGCAAGTCTCTGCTGCCTTTGTCAAGAAAGCAGCCAAGATGCCTGATACCCGGCACTGAAATCGATTTTCAAATTTTTGAAGCAAATAAACACAGTGAAAAAACATCAAATTAAGACAGAATATTTTACAACTTGAATTACATTGCCTCGAAGACCTCAGTCCCGTAGAGTAGACAATGTTTCGCCAATTTCCACCGCAAAAAGTTTTGCGATTGCCGCTACAGCGCTGCTTGCACTGCGACATTGGTTTCGCTCCGTAGCGACCGTAGCTGTTGCCGCACCAGCACTGCTTTGAGTGCTGCACGCCAAAATATGCGTACTTGGCCCGCTTGCAGAGCTGATAGCACCTCGGCACGGTCATGACGCCCGAGCCCACCAACTTAGGCAGATCGCGGATGGCGTTATCAACAAAGCAGCCAATCTTTCTTAAGCCGGGAGCTATAACATTTTGTTGTTCGATTAGATGTCAAATTTGATTTTGCCTAGCTTTTACTAGATAATTGCTTTACGAGATCATAAACGTACCAAAAAGATGTCTGCCTAATATTTTATGAGTATACACTCGTCAAACAGCAAATGCTAATGAATCTGCTTGCTAATGAGTCATCGATTAGGCACGAGAACTGTTCAATGTAATTTCTCTTCCGGATTTGTTAAAAAAATCCAGCAACAAACTCACTAGCAATAGCGGGAGCGCGAAGTCCAGTCGCATAGATCCTATTTCTCCAGCTGGAACCGCAGAACTTGGACCAGTCGCCGCTGCAGCGCATCTTGCACTCTCTGGCAGCCCTCACGCCGTACCGGCCATATCTGTTGCCGCACCAGCACTGGTTGGAGTACTGAACGCCGAAATACGGGTACTTCTTTGCTCGACAGAGTTTGTAGCATTTAGCAACGCTCATGGATCCTCGGCCAGCAAGCACTGGCAGGTCGCGACTAGCTCGGTCGATGTAGCAACCGATGTATTTTAAACCTGGGGCTGTTAGGATTTAAAGTAAAAGATGATTAGCAAAATGCGTTCCAAGAATTTTATCTATCCACAAAAAAGAGTAGCCTGAAAAATCAGTTTATTAATATTACTTTTAATAGCTCTATAAGGAATTCCAGTGGTGTAGACTGTGTTTCTCCAGCTAGAGCCGCAGAACGCGGACTTGTCGCCGGAGCACCTCATTCTGCATTCGCGAGCCGGCCTGGATCCGTATCGACCGTAGCGATTGCCGCACCAGCACTGCTTGGAGAACTGTACGCCAAAATAAGAATACTTCTTCGCCCTGCACAGTTTGTAGCATTTGTAGACACTCATTGAGCCAGATCCAGCCAGAACAGGTAGATCTCTAGATTTCGCATCGACAAAGCAGCCAACTTTTCTCAATCCGGGAGCTAAGAGAGATTAACCGAAGCGCTTTTAAGTAAATCATGTTTTACAAAAATTGTATTTCAAAACACTGATAATAGAGATGCTCTTACTCTTTCGGACACAGATCGAGCGGTTAATGTTGCGACAACGGCAACCTAAAAGTGTCAGAATTTATCAATATGAAAAATTTTTTTATTAGCTGGTATATTGGTAATTTCAAAAAATTATACTTACGCCCACGAAGTGCACTGTTTAGTGCTGCTACGTTGGCTGGGAAAGCGCTGAAGCTCATTCTTCCCTTTGCTGCTCGCCTCACGAACTCCATCAACTACAAACATAAAGAAAAAGACATAAAAAATTCATCGTCCCTAAAAATAAATCACGTAAAATCGTTGCCCTGTTGTTTAAGGCGTGCAAATGAAATTATTCAGCCGAACTTTTTTTCACACCCAAGAAGTCCGACTACACGAAGCAGCCAATGCTCAGAGCTAATAAATTTAACGGGATAGCTTTAGTTCACATCTCGGAATAATTCATCACTTTCTCAATCATTTGGCAGACAAGGAAAAATATTCAATTGCGTCGCTAAAAACATAAAGGCTTAAGAAAATGATAAACCGTGCCTTGTTGAAGTAGCTGGAGCGCAGGCTCGCCACGTAGCCACCTGAGCCTCTCGCCAACGATTTGTAAAGTCCGCTGCCTCGCCGACAAAGGTTGCCGCTCGCGACAGTGTACAACCTGATTCCTTTCGACCTCAGCCTGGCCGATACGCGACCCTTCAGTCGGGCGTCCTTGGCCGAGGCGTCGGTGAACAGCATCATGACAGAGTTGCGGTCAGCAGCTGCTGCGGCGTCCAGTGCGCCAGACATGGCCATCTCCGCACAGTCGCCACCTCCGGATGCTCGAAGCCGATTGAGAAATCGAATCACCTGTCGAGCGTCTTTGGTCTTCTTCATGTTCTTCACATAAGGGTCGCCGAAAGTAGCGACAACGTAGTTACTGAAGCGCCTGTTTGCAGCGAGAATCTTTCGGATGTTCCTCCGAACGGCGTTAATCACCCTGCCCATGCTGCCTGTGATGTCAATGACGAAGACGAGAGAGCCGAGCCGTCGCTCTTCCGGCGCGGGCTTGCAAGAACAGGTACGACGTGAGATTCGCTTCAGCCTTCGTTCCAGCTGGAATAACTTTCATGCTTTTTTGAAATTCGGTCGGTGATCAATTAAACAAAAATCTGAACAAAGAAAATTCAACGAAACATACAGATTAACAGTGGTGCAAGTAAAGCCGAAATTAATCTCACATTCCCAGTTAAAAATACAGAAACTCACCTCGTGACGGCTTTGGAGTGCGTCCTACATAACGTCCGAACACTTGTACTTCGCACAGAGTCAGCGGTACTCGATTCCTCGTCTGGATGCGGACTGTGCGACCAACTGCGTTGCACCTGAACGTCCTCACAGAGAACGCTCTCGACGAGCGGTAGGACGCGCACACTCGACCGTCGACCTTGATCACAAAGTTCCTGAGTCTGTTGGCGCAACAGTCCCGCCTGTTGTAGATTCTGACGGATGTGATTCTGGCACGTCTGCTTGTCCTCGCCTGCCACCAGGCGCCGGTCGCAGTGCGGGTGTGGGTGCAGGATTTCTTTCCATAGTTTTGTTTGTGTTTCCATCGATGGCTCTACTGCATTTACCGTTCCAACCGACGGAGTGCTGCGAGCATCTGGACAGAGGCAGCCTCGCTGAAATTGTGTACATTTGAGCACGTGTGTATTCTCGGCTTTTAACGCCGCTGTACAATGGCTTTCTATTGGTAGTAAAAGCACGCAAAGTTAATTTAAGTCACTAATTTCCATCTCACTATATAGCGTTTAAACTGTATGACAAATAATGATACTAAGCGAAGAATTACATCTGCTACTCAGTTTTAGACAGTTAGCGTTGTATCACTTACATACTCTTGGTCGTCTTCGAGCTGGCAGTCCAGTGGTGTAGATGCTGTTTCTCCAGCTCGATCCGCAGAAGGTGGACTTTTTACCCGAGCATTTCATCCTGCACTCGGACTTGGATCTCTTTCCGTACTTGCCGTAGCTGTTTCCGCACCAGCACTCCTTGCTGTACTGCACACCGAAGTAGGCGTATCTCTTTGCTCTGCACAGTCGGTAGCACTTCGGGATGCTCATCGAGCCGGAGCCGGCCATCACTGGTAGGTCTCGCTTTTTCTTGTCGATGTAGCAGCCGACGAATCGCATTCCCGGAGCTAAAAGGATTTAAAGGAGGTAAATATTTAGCTTGTATTTCGGCGACGAAATGCCTATAGAATCTACTTTAAAGTCATACAAAGAGCAAAGGGTTATTTTGTTCTTACTTCTGCTTCGCGATCGGCCTTTAGCATAACGTCCAAACACTTGCACTTCGCACAGAGTCAGCGGTACTCGATTCCTCGTCTGGATGCGGACTGTGCGACCAACTGCGTTGCACCTGAACGTCCTCACAGAGAACGCTCTCGACGAGCGGTAGGACGCGCACACTCGACCGTCGACCTTGATCACAAAGTTCCTGAGTCTGTTGGCGCAACAGTCCCGCCTGTTGTAGATTCTGACGGATGTGATTCTGGCACGTCTGCTTGTCCTCGCCTGCCACCAGGCGCCGGTCGCAGTGCGGGTGTGGGTGCAGGATTTCTTTCCATAGTTTTGGTTCGTGTTTCCATCGATAGCTCTTCTGCATTTACCTCTTGCAGCGATAGAATGCTGCGAGCATCTGGACAGCGGCAGTCTCGCTGAAATTGTGTACATTTGAGCACGAGTGTACTTGGAATTTTAACGCCGGTGCACAGTGCCTTTCTATTTGTAATAAAAGCACGCAAAGTTAATTTAAGTCACTAATTTCCATCTCACTATATAGCGTTTAAACTGTATGACAAATAATGATACTAAGCGAAGAATTACATCTGCTACTCAGTTTTAGACAGTTAGCGTTGTATCACTTACATACTCTTGGTCGTCTTCGAGCTGGCAGTCCAGTGGTGTAGATGCTGTTTCTCCAGCTCGATCCGCAGAAGGTGGACTTTTTACCCGAGCATTTCATCCTGCACTCGGACTTGGATCTCTTTCCGTACTTGCCGTAGCTGTTTCCGCACCAGCACTCCTTGCTGTACTGCACACCGAAGTAGGCGTATCTCTTTGCTCTGCACAGTCGGTAGCACTTCGGGATGCTCATCGAGCCGGAGCCGGCCATCACTGGTAGGTCTCGCTTTTTCTTGTCGATGTAGCAGCCGACGAATCGCATTCCCGGAGCTAAAAGGATTTAAAGGAGGTAAATATTTAGCTTGTATTTCGGCGACGAAATGCCTATAGAAATCTACTTTAAAGTCATACAAAGAGCAAAGGGTTATTTTGTTCTTACTTCTGCTTCGCGATCGGCCTTTAGCATAACGTCCAAACACTTGCACTTCGCACAGAGTCAGCGGTACTCGATTCCTCGTCTGGATGCGGACTGTGCGACCAACTGCGTTGCACCTGAACGTCCTCACAGAGAACGCTCTCGACGAGCGGTAGGACGCGCACACTCGACCGTCGACCTTGATCACAAAGTTCCTGAGTCTGTTGGCGCAACAGTCCCGCCTGTTGTAGATTCTGACGGATGTGATTCTGGCACGTCTGCTTGTCCTCGCCTGCCACCAGGCGCCGGTCGCAGTGCGGGTGTGGGTGCAGGATTTCTTTCCATAGTTTTGGTTCGTGTTTCCATCGATGGCTCTACTGCATTTACCGTTCCAACCGACGGAGTGCTGCGAGCATCTGGACAGAGGCAGCCTCGCTGAAACTGGAGACGTAAGGAGACATAATGAAATTTTTTTAATATTGGAAATTGTTTATAAGGGTGGGTTGCGCCATTCTGCAGTGAACTGATTTTAAATTTGGGCAACGGTTTTCTGTGAAATTCCGGTTTTCTGAGTTTCTTTTCGTATTGATTTTGACTTATTCTGATATCGTAAATCATGTCACAGTTGTTTTCACATGATCCTAGTTGCTATATCTTAAAAGCAAATCTAAGTTTTGAGATTTTCGGCCCAAATTTTTTTTGTTTTTAATTGTTGGTAGTTAGCTGCCCGGTTTCTTTAACTTACATGCAAGTGAACGGAATTAGGCAATGAACCTTTGCTAGAGCTACATTACTTTAGTTGCATAGATTGGGTGATTTAAAAGTATATACGGAAAGTTACAAGGAAAATGCTGTAAGAGGCAAATAAAAGAAACTAGATAGAAAGTGAAGGAGAGAGCAAGGCGAATTAATGCCCTTGTGAGTAGCAGTTTGGCTCAATTCACAATCGTTGTCTACTTGTTTAATATGATGCAGGAAAATCAGTTCGCTTCTGCACTAAGCGTTATTGCAAACTCGACAGTGTGGCATTCTGTGGCAGGCGCGTCGGCTAATGCAGAACAGCGGTAATTTTTTTGCCTGACCAACTCCATCAGCAGCTGTTTATTTTGCTGCCGACCTAGGTTGGTCACCTGGTCGTTGCACCTTCTGGGCTGCAACAAAACACACTGAGCTAACAAGTTGCTGCTTCTGTAGAAGGCTCACATCTCGCAAGGGCCCAGTGCTTGTGTAGCAAACTTATATCCTCTAACAGGCTTCTAAATAGCTCAAGAACAAAGCAGATCCCATCAACATTCTTGCAGGCAATCCAGTAGTTGTGGACAAGTCGCGAGCGAGACATACCAAGCAGAAGCCTATTTACAACACATCGGGAGGATCCTTTCCGAGAAGAATAAGCTGAGCAAGACGCATGCGTATAGCAGTATCATGTGAGGTTGTTTTTTGTGTAGTATCCTTTCCGAGTAGAGTAGTCCGTGATGAAAGGTCGCAAGACAGAGGCAACTATCAAGCATTGCTTGCAAAATTTACAAGATTTCGGTGAGCACACACGCGATAAAGAACAGATCTTTGAAGTGAAATGAGTTCCAAGTCTGCGAAAACTACTAGCAGGATGAGTTGCCGCGGATGGAAGACTTAGTGAATAAAATATATGAACATAATTTAAATTACTATAGGTTCCAGTTAAAACACAATCGGATTTTTTTGCACCAAAATTATGCGACTCTTGCAATTTCGCTAGTGGGTTTGTTTTTGCGATTTTGTGTTTGTTGTCCACCTGTTGCTTTAGTTCTTTGAGTCAATTAATGCATCTATTTCACTAAGAATTGTCCGGAAAATTAGGTGCAGTGGAGCTTCAAATAAATGATTTATATTTTACAAAACGGTCTTGCAGTTCTCACCATTTCGCACACAGATTCGACGATTGATATTTCGACAGCGGCAACCTGCAAAGAGTATTAGTAAGATCCTGATGATTGGTTTTCAAGGCTAAGCCTACAAATATTTTTTGTAAATTAACTAATTCTTGCTTACGGCCTCGAAGAGCTTTGTTTAGCGCTGCCGCGTTTGCTGGGAAGGCACTGAAGCTCATTTTTCCACTGGCTGCTCGCCTGACAAACTCCATCAGCTGAAAAAGACGGAGGAAGGTTAATACGTAATTAAAGGATTACTGATAAATCAAAGTGAAAATCAGCGAGGCTGCAACATTTTAATGACCTAGACAGTGTCGTCAGGTATTTTAAACTAAAAAAGAATAACAAAAAAGTCTGCCACACTAGACACTTTAGACATTAAACACTTTGCTGCAATTGAAAAGAAAAAAAGCATGCTGAACCACGCCCTTTCAGAAAATTTAGCTAATATGAAACTAAGCAATTTTTTCTATTTTTCGGACTATATTCGTTTTTTTAAAAGCACAAACACTGGCCAAAGCAAAGATGAAACGCAGACGGTCTCGATTTAGTACGCGGCCTCAGTAACTAGCGGCTCATGCACAAAAAGGCCTTGTCCCTTCTCCTGCTATTAATATCAGTAAGGGTCAACCCATCGAACAAAATAGACAGGACTGGCTACGACAAACTAAAGACAGGTGTCCACCCCTTCAGATTCTGTACCTACGTGCTTACGTACCTTTTTGTGCTGAATGTTTAACGTACCGGTATTAAGCATAACCGATTTTCTCCTCGCTTGTTTACATCTGACCTTACATTATAACAATGCCGAAAGCCCCCTGTATACAATAGAAGTCATTAAATATAACCCTTGCCTTGTTGAAGTAGCTGGAGCGCAGGCTCGCCACGTAGCCACCTGAGCCTCTCGCCAACGATTTGTAAAGTCCGCTGCCTCGCCGACAAAGGTTGCCGCTCGCGACAGTGTACAACCTGATTCCTTTCGACCTCAGCCTGGCCGATACGCGACCCTTCAGTCGGGCGTCCTTGGCCGAGGCGTCGGTGAACAGCATCATGACAGAGTTGCGGTCAGCAGCTGCTGCGGCGTCCAGTGCGCCAGACATGGCCATCTCCGCACAGTCGCCACCTCCGGATGCTCGAAGCCGATTGAGAAATCGAATCACCTGTCGAGCGTCTTTGGTCTTCTTCATGTTCTTCACATAAGGGTCGCCGAAAGTAGCGACAACGTAGTTACTGAAGCGCCTGTTTGCAGCGAGAATCTTTCGGATGTTCCTCCGAACGGCGTTGATCACCCTGCCCATGCTGCCTGTTATGTCGATGACGAAGACGAGAGAACCGAGCCGTCGCTCCTCCGGCGCGGGCTTGCAAGAACAGGTACGACGTGAGATTCGCTTCACCTTCGTCCCAGCTGGACAAGCTAAAATTATAATTCAATTTCATAAACTGGCTTTGTTTGAAATGCTTCGGTGATCAATTAAACAAAAAACTGAACAAAGAAAATTCAACGAAACATACAGATTAACAGTGGTGCAAGTAAAGCCGAAATTAATCTCACATTCCCAGTTAAAAATACAGAAACTCACCTCGTGACGGCTTTGGAGTGCGTCCTACATAACGTCCGAACACTTGCACTTCGCACAGAGTCAGCGGTACTCGATTCCTCGTCTGGATGCGGACTGTGCGACCAACTGCGTTGCACCTGAACGTCCTCACAGAGAACGCTCTCGACGAGCGGTAGGACGCGCACACTCGACCGTCGACCTTGATCACAAAGTTCCTGAGTCTGTTGGCGCAACAGTCCCGCCTGTTGTAGATTCTGACGGATGTGATTCTGGCACGTCTGCTTGTCCTCGCCTGCCACCAGGCGCCGGTCGCAGTGCGGGTGTGGGTGCAGGATTTCTTTCCATAGTTTTGGTTTGTGTTTCCATCGATGGCTCTACTGCATTTACCGTTCCAACCGACGGAGTGCTGCGAGCATCTGGACAGAGGCAGCCTCGCTGAAATCGTGTACATTTGATCACGTGCACTTTTGACGAAAATACTATTTGGACTTTCAACGGCGGCGTATAAAGGCTTTCTTTTGGTTGTAAAAGCACGATAATTAAATTTAAAGCAAGAATTTGTAAATACGTCATTGCATAGCGGCTAAAATTTTGGACAAGTATGATGCCAAAAGAAGAATAATTCAATAAATTTGCTAACTTAGCTGGTCAGTGAGCGTTGTATCACTTACATACTCTTGGTCGTCTTCGAGCTGGCAGTCCAGTGGTGTAGATGCTGTTTCTCCAGCTCGAACCGCAGAAGGTCGACCTGTTACCTGAGCATTTCATCCTGCACTCGGACTTGGATCTCTTTCCGTACTTGCCGTAGCTGTTTCCGCACCAGCACTCCTTGCTGTACTGCACACCGAAGTAGGCGTATCTCTTTGCTCTGCACAGTCGGTAGCACTTCGGGATGCTCATCGAGCCGGAGCCGGCCATCACTGGTAGGTCTCGCTTTTTCTTGTCGATGTAGCAGCCGACGAATCGCATTCCTGGAGCTGTGTTTTTAACAAGTGTGCAATTTTTAAAGTCTAGTTTAACAAACATAATTTAAACCGATGTCACATGGGTTGATCTACGACGTATTCAATTAAATCAGAAAATGCGGCAGTAAAGCTTTAGCTGCGCGATCCACTAAGAACTGTATATGTTATTACAGACTGTTTACTGGCAGTCGAATCTTTAGATAACTTTGGCTATTTTATTGTCGTTAATCGTTCTATGGCCGAATTTTTCGCTATGGCAAAGCGCCTTGCACAACAGACTGAACGGGACCGCTGGTTTGCCATTCAGCCCCGACTCACTTGGCTTGGTGGTCGCGTAGATGCTGTTGCGCCAGCTTGAGCCGCAGTAAGAGCCTCGGCTGCCGCTGCAGCGCATCCGGCACTCACTGGACCGACGCGCTCCGTACTTGCCGTAGCTGTTGCCGCACCAGCACTCTTTGGAGTACTGCAGACCGAAGTAGCGGTAGTTCCTTTTGCGGCAGAGCCGGTCGCACTTACCCGCGTACATGTGTCCAGTTCCGCCCAGTACCGGCAGATCCCGTTTGCCTTTGTCCACAAAGCACCCGATGTAGCGGTAGGAATGCGCTGCATAGGAATGTAGTAATGTTAGTGAATTGCGTTTAGGTATTAGGATAATTGGTTGATTGTATAATGCATTCTCGTTTGAACTCGTTTATGTGTCTTTTGTGCCGAAAATTGCCGATTAATTTGGGTTATGCTACTGCATGGACACTATGAGGTTTCACTTGCAGCACTCGCGAGTAGAGTAACCAATTGATGAAGAAGCAAAATGCTCATGTTGTTAATTGGCAATTTACTGTCAGTTCTAGCGATTGCTATGGAAAGAAAGCGGGTAAAGCTAGAGGTAAAGGAGAACCGCTGTTGGTTCTCAGCTGGCTTGTTGACCTGTGTTTCTCAAGTTAACGCTGCCATAGACATCAGAAGCAATTCTGATGCAATGGTCATAGACGACAGTGTGATTCTACGGAATATTACGTATTATATCAATACACAAGAGAAGTAACAAACAAATAATTGGATGTTAACTAGCTTGAATAATGGTGCTACATAGGCCTTTCAGTGCTGGCGGAGGTCACTCACCTTGAGACAGCACATGCAGAAGGCACGCAGCCATCAATAGCCAGCCTTTGCACGCCATTTTAGTTTGCCTGTTGTTGCCAATCAAATCGCAGGTAGTAACTTTCTTGCCGATCTCGCAAGAAATTTAGAAGCGAAGATTTGGCCTAAAAACTGACACCTTATTTATAGAGTATTCAGGGCACGTGGGCGTGAATTTAGTGATCGATTGCTATTTCGTCCAACTGATACTTCTCAGTTAACTTTTTCTAAAAAATTGCTGATCTTTGAATTTCTAGAAAAAATGCAGAAATGACAGAGTCGCAGTTCTCTCACTGAGCATCTGTTGGTCAGTGCTCACGGCTCACGGCCAGAGGCTTGTTTCAGGTTAGTTGCTGAAAAGAAAAGTCAAGCCAGCTAGCCGTCTCAACGAAAACTCTCTGTGCGACTTGGGGTGGTAAACTTTTTTTCGCTTTCTCGCTCATGTCTTGCAGAGGTTCGTTCGAGGTCCGACGGCCCCCACCCCACTGATTTCAGAGCCGCTCGGCAGCTGCTCGATCCAAGGCGAAGAAGGCAAACTGTTTGCTGTCCAAGTAGAATTTTTGAGGACAGTTTTCTTGACTTTTCAATTTTTTATTTTTTCCCCTATATTGACAATGAATTTTTTGGTCTGCATTTTTTCTGGCTTTGAGATTCAAACCTATATTGTATTGATTAGAGACATTCACACTGAAGCCAAGGAAGGCTAAATATTCAAGACTTGATCTCCTGTTTCTATTTTTTTCCTCTTAAAAACAGTTTTAAGCTCCTCTTATTATACCTTTTCCCTAGTCCATAGTCACCGATGCCACTTTTTGAAGGTCCAGATGAGTTCCGGTACGGCCGCTGTAGTCAGAGCTGATGTAAACACATGCGCTTGACGTGCTGATTAAATTTGGCCCATTGCTGATTGGCGCACAGGTGTGCAATGATCTTGTAGAATTTTGTCCGACCTTCCGGCGCAATCTTTGAATCGAAGGGCTGGCGACTAGATGCACAGCAAGAGAGGTGCGCAAAGACAAAAAAGTTTGCCGGTGTCCTTGACTTCTGCGTGTCCGGGTTGCTCCGTACCACCAGAGAAGTGGACAGCGGAGTAAGCACGTAACAGTTCGGTGTAGGCTACGGCGCCCAAGTCAGGGTGCACGTTGGGGAATTGTAGTGGACGACTGTCTCTCGATGACTGCATAAGTTTCATAAGTTCCTAGTGGCGAGAGCTGCAGCAGCGCCGCCTGACTTCCTGTGTCTGAAGGCTGTCAGCACAGTCACCAACATTTTATCTTTAATCGATAGCCTGACTACAACAGATTACATGTATCTAGAAGGCGTTGGGCTCCTTCAGAAGAGCTTGACAAGTCGCAGCCCGAAGTGTCAATTTGAGGGATTCTACTTATCCAGTGGCCGAAAATATAGTGTCTAGACAGACAGACAGTCTAGATAGAAAAATAGTGTCTAGTGTCTATAGACAGACAGACAGTCTAGATAGAAAAACAGTGTCTAGTGTCTAGACAGACAGACAGTCTAGATAGAAAAATAGTGTCTAGTGTCTAGACAGACAGACAGTCTAGATAGAAAAATAGTGTCTAGTGTCTAGACAGACAGACAGTCTAGATAGAAATATAGTGTCTAGAAAAAAGTATAGTGTATAGTATAGTGTACTTTTGTGTATAATTTTGTGTAGTGTATAATGTATAGTGTACTTTTTTGAAGCATGATCTTTTCTTTGATAATTTTTTTTTGCATTTGAACATTTTTATAGTGTGTTGCTGTGTGCGTAGATTTCAGTTAGAACTTGGTGCGATTTTTTACTAACATTATTTACTATCAAGTGACTGATAGGGATATTTTAGCTAGGCCCAAGGATACAACTTTTTAAAGATTAGAATGGACTTTTTTACTAAGGTGTCACCAGGGGCGTAGGCAGGAATTTTGATTGGGGGGGGGCCGTGAGTTAGGGGGCGCCAGCTTCTTATAGGGGGGCACCAGTTTCTTTTAGGGGGGGGGCAGTTTCTTTTTAGGGGGGGGAAGGCGCCAGTTTCTTTTAGGGGGGGGGCGCCAGTTTCTTCTAGGGGGGGGAAGGCGCCAGTTTCTTTTAGGGGGGGGGCGCCATGGCCAGAGTTGGTGATTGGGGGGGGGGCCACGGCCCCCCTTGCCCCCCCCCTCTGGCTACGCCCCTGGGTGTCACTGCTTTGTGACCTATAGAAAGTTCTATTTTTAGTCATTTATTAAATGATGCCTTTGACTTTGCCTCTAGATTTGTCATGAAATTTGTCATATTTATTGATGTTTCTACTTTAATTTGCACATGTGTTGACACTTTTCATACTTTTTGAACAAATTTACATACGTAGTTACATCGACTTTAGACTTTCTTATTGAATAGGTCTACGACCAGTTTTAGAAGATTACTTTTGCAAAGATCACCTGCTTTTTCCACATTGCATATTTACGCTCGTAATCTATTAATTTTTCACATGTATTTTTTCTAGTTCTTTCATGGTGTTGCTTTCATTCTGTTTGCTTTTTATTTTTGGATCTTGTACTCAGAATTTTATTTTTCACAAGCTGTTGAAACCCGCAGAATTTGAACCCTTGGAATTCCAATCCACGGAACTATTTTTGCTTGTATTCTAAAATCTGAAGTCATACTCAAACAAAAACTTGTTTATAGTGAGGATAGAGGTAAACAAAAAATGAAGTAAATCTGCGTAAAATTAAGATTTGAGGCAAGCATTGATCTAGTTGGCAGAATGTCAGGCAATGTCTGTATAGGCAATGCCTCTGCCTCTCTCTATATCCCTTGGATCATTTGAAACTTCTATCTTCTCTTCCGTTTCCTCTCTTCTCTCTCATCTTTCCTCTCTCCTCTCTTCTCTCGTCTCTTCCCTCTTCTCTATTCTCCTCTCTTCTCCCTCCCCTCTCCTCCCTCTCGTCTCTGCTCTCTCATTTCTCCTTTCTCCCTGTTATCTCTACTCTCTTATCTCCTCGCATTTCTCTCTTCTCTTTACTCTCTTTTCTCTCTCCCCTCTTCTTACTCCTCACTCCTTACTCTCCCCTCTCTCGACACTTCCCTCTTCTCTCCTCTTTTCTCTTTCTGCTTTTCTCTCCTCCCTTTCTACTCTCTCTTTCCCCCCTATTCTCTGTCCTCACAATTCTCTCTCTCCTCACTCCACTTCTCTCTCCCGTTGTCTGCGTCTCTCCTCTCTTCTCTCCTCTCCCCTTTGCTCTCTCATCTTTCATCTTCCCTCTTCTCTCTAACCTCTCCTCTCATCCGTTCTCTGCTTTCTCATCTCTACTTTCGTATATATTCTCTCTCGTCTCTCCTCACTCCACTTCTTTCTCCCTTTGTCTCTCCTCGCTCTTCTCTCCTATCTTTTCTCCTCTCTCACATCTCTCCCCTTTCTCCCTTTCTCCCTTTTTCTCCCCTCTCTACTCTCTCATCTTTGCCCTCTCATTTCTACCCACTTTCCTTCTCTTCCCTGTCGCCCCTTCTCTCTTCTCTCTCCCATCCTCTCTCTTTCGCCTTGCTACCCTGATCTTCTCTCTTTTACTTTTCAATCTATTCTTTTATCTTCTCTCTTGCCTCTCCTCTCTTTTATAATCATATATTCCTTCTCCTTCCCACTCCCATCCATCTGGCCCGCAGCCACGAGCTGGATTCTTCATCTGGCTATGAGGTGAAAGTCTGCTGACCCCTGCTTCGAAAGCCAGTTTGTGGGACATAGTACTCTCATGGACAGTCATGGTTGTTTCATTCCGTCGGCTGTTTGCTGACTGCTTTGATCACGTCATCTTTCTGGCCAATTTGCAGCCTTGGGAGGAGTTTTGTGTATCTCCAGCTCCACGGCAGTCTGCAGCAGTCTACGAACCAAGGAAATGCGGTTTTTGTAGGAAATACCTCTTAAGTGAAACTTATTGTTGAAATTTCCATGGTGTAACTAATTTAGTAGGATTACATTGTAATCGCTTTTTCATAAATTTTTCGCTTTTAGTTTTACAAAACAACTAAACTAAACAAAACAAACAAACAAACACTAATTGTGAAAAGCTCGCATTGCCTTGGTTTGCCATCCACTGTTAAACTGCAGCAGAGTTGCCTACACAGTGGAGAGTGGTTCGAATTCCTCACTAAAGTGTCGCAGCTAAACGTCGCCTCTCCACGGGGGTGCAGAGAAGGCCATAAAAAGAAGCTATTCCAAAACACTGTACATTTGCTATGTACATTCAACCCTGTCGCCTGACCCTTGGTCTGGGGGAAATGAGTTGGGTGAGCGGCACAAACAACAGAAAAAGCAGACAAACTTTACATGCTTACAGTTTCTGTTCTGATTAAGTTACAGAGTTGAAACTTCACATTTAGACAGAGAATGAGTCAATTAATAATTGTGTCAAGTTTGAAGTCAATCGCTTTACGTGGAGCAAACTTATGGCAGCCAAAAGTTAGGTCAATTTTGAAACCACTTTTTCCACTCTGAAAGAGAGGCGGAGGTTGGGGTGGTTGCTACGCTAAAAAGAATACTAACTTTAAAGTGCACAGCATCGTTTAGGATTAACTTTGAGACTCGAAATTTCACACGATTGGGAGTCCATAGTGAACAAATTGAAAGGTTCAGAGTTTTCATTTTTATAAGGTAGAGTTAATTTTCCTGTGGTTTGAATGTAGTTCATAGTCGTAACGCGCCTTCACTTGACTTCGAAAATTCGTAGGAATTTCCCCTTTTTTTAGTCCCAAGTACGACAGCTCCTTGACCCTGCAGATATCGCTGCATTTACACACGGTCATGTCGGTAATGACGCTAGCGACAACAGCCGATCAAAGGTGTGTCGAACTCGTCCTTGTAGCAACCGAGGAAGCATTGGAGTTAACGCGATTACGCTTATGAACTTTAGATATACTCAGTAAGAAAGTAGCTATTCTCGCAAAATATTTTTTGCACTTCTCTTCAGCTCTGAGAACTTGTTTGCTCTTCAGCTCCACCCAACCATGGACTCAAAGAGTCTCTCGTTGAACACATGTCGCTTCTGTGACGGCAAGCAAAAAACACCCCCTTATGCTCTACTGGGGTAACTTGATCGACTCAACCAAACTGGACTGCAAGTGAAGATCTGTTCAGGGAAAAAGCAAACAGCCTCAGCTAAGTCCTGAGGGATGTGCAGCAAGCGAAAGCTTTAACAACATTGGTTTCCTGTCCGTCAAAATTGCCACAGCTGGCATTATGGGGAGAGAATGCTTCGAAAGATAGTTTTGCAGAAAAAAATGTCTACAATTTCTCTTGCAAGCAGTCAGTTAGCACTTAAAAAAGCGAATTGCATGCTCAAGTCCCACTAACGTTAAAAACAGACAGCTATTCAACTACCGTATTTAAATTTAGTCTTCATAATAGTTAAGTTCGAAATTAATCGACACGTCTGTCGAATAACACGAATAGTCTAACTTAACCTTTTTATGGTACTATCGAAGCGAAGTCAGAGACCTCACCATGAGAAGCAAAACCGTTATTATTGATAATAACCATGACAGTTAGAAGATCAATATGCTGCTTTTATGCACATTAATACTCATGAAAAAGACAACAGTATTTAAAAGTGAAAATCTTCCGCGGTGATCAAGAAAAAAGCGATTTAAACAAAGAATAACATTTTTTGCAAACGCATGTGTAAAAAGTTAGCTCAAAAGCTAAAGGGTGAGCACGAAGAACGGAGCAAAGCTGAAACTTGTGCCTAGATAACCGAAAGCAAACTATAAGTTACAGCTTCTAGTAATTAAAACAAATAAGATTTAAAAAACTAGGAACCATTCAAAAATCTTTCGTCATCGTTAGATTTTAACAAAGTTATAATAAAGATCCAATAAAATGAAAAAAGCATAGATTAAACCTGTATGTACTCATTAACAAGAATAGATAAACAAGCTGACATGGGTGACAAAATAACTAATTAACAACTTTAATGTACATGCACAGCAAATCATTAGTCATTGGCCGAATCATAAATTATGTTGCAAAAGCGGACAAAAGGTGAAGTTATAACAAACATGACGAATTGTAGTAAGCGCAATCTTAAAATTCATTGTTTCATTTGTTAAAACGTTTGTATTGTTATTAAGGACGGATAGTTTCGTAGATGCAATGTAATTAATGTTTGGGAAATATTATTATCATAACAGACAAATAATTGAGAGACCTACATTCGAAGTTAGCAGATAAAGCCTTAAAGTCAAAAGCAATATAAAAAATTAATTGGTAAAATGCAAATCCAAGCTAAAATACCTCGTATTTGGAATTAGACCTTGAAAAAATGTAACAATTTAAAAGCTTAAAATTCGATTGAATTAAATTAAATTAAACCTATAAACAGAAGGTAAACTTAATTCTCAATTAATTAACAACAAAGACTTACTACAACCTTTAGTTTGAAAAGTAAACAATGATGATAATTCGTATTAGATTTTGTTCGGAATGCCGAAGCTACCAAGGAAAAATTGTAAAAGCCTACTTGTAGTAGAAAATTGTAGACAAAATTTTATATATTACTTTTTAGAATTAAAACTACAGTTGGAGTTAATTGCATTGAATAATATAGAAATTTCACTAATTAGAGGAAGTGTATCGACTAACACACTCAAATAGGCAAACTTACTAAGTTAGTCCAGCTGTATTTCATAAAGTAAATTAATAATAGATAATAGTAAATTTATACATAAGCAAATGAATGCAACAGAGATAGAATATAAAAACACACTAACTTATATGGTTATAAGCACTTTATCAGATTGCGAAATCTACATAATTTATAAGCTGAGACACAAGACAACAAAAAGATATGATGTTAAATATATGCCATAAATCATACAATGTATTTAACAAATCTATTAATAACTGCACAATAGGAAAATGAAAAAGTTTTAGTGTTTAGTCTGCCTGGTGATACATTTTAACGATTCATGTTTCGCCGATATGTATCGTAATCAACGTAACTAAGCCAGAATCATAATGTTAATAAACGCCCATCAAATTGATGCTGGAACCCGATGATCGATGCATGATGTCGCGTTTCAAATGCCGATGCAAGCGGGACGAGAGTTTGTGCAGCATTTTCGCCGCCTTGACAGCGTCGGACAGGTCGAGTTGAGATTGAGTTCGACTGTGATCGGACTGCGGGGGCAGTTTGAGGCGATGAGCAAGTGGCATGTTAATAATAATTAACTTTCCTTTATCTACAATAAGTAAACAATATCTGTGAGTTCTCTTCAAGCACGTGAACCATCACGGCGTTTATTAGCCTAGTCATTTGCTGACACTACCGATATGTAGCGTAAATGACTTTGCATATAGAAATAATTTAATTGGCTACAACGCGTTTGGCGGCGACATAGAGCTGTTTTAAGCGCATCTGCGTCACTCAAAGACTCAATTATATTTCGCATTTATAACAACGCTATCTAGTATACTTGATTCTGTAGAAAGTTAAGCGCTAACACAATGAATCTTCTATGATTCTGCAAATCACGTGATGCCCTCGTGACTCAACAGTTGCCTCTTACGTCGCATTACAGTCAATCGCATGGCAACACATAACGCACCGATTTTAGTGCATTCTATCTACATTCTCACAAGATTGATACACGTTCATCCGAATGATGCTTTTTATTATCTTACCTGGAATCCACCCACGCTAGCCCCGCTGTCAGCTTCGTAGATGTAGAATTCCTGCTGCTGTTGGCTGCCGGTCGGTTTACCGCGGAACGGCATTTGACGAGGTCGTCTGCCATTGCCGCTGGCCAATGAGCTGACGCTGGCTACTCGGCGTAGATTAGAGAAATCGGCAGGGCCAGTCTCGGTGACAATGTAACGACGCAATGTCTGAGGCGGTTCCACGTTGTAAACTCGTTCTCGCGGCGGAGCGAAGCTGCTTGCGGATGAGGCAGTGGATGAATTTGCGAATGTAACAAAGACTTTATAGTGTGAATGAATCATAACAAAGACTTGATAGTGTGAATGAATCATAACAAAGACTTGATACTGTGAATGAATCATAACAAAGACTTGATAGTGTGAATGAATCATAACAAAGACTTTATAGTGTGAATGAATCATAACAAAGACTTGATAGTGTGAATGAATCATAACAAAGACTTGATAGTGTGAATGAATCATAACAAAGACTTGATAGTGTGAATGAATCATAACAAAGACTTGATAGTGTGAATGAATCATAACAAAGACTTGATAGTGTGAATGAATCATAACAAAGACTTGATAGTGTGAATGAATCATAACAAAGACTCGATAGCGAATGAATAGTAACAAAGACTTGATCTTTGTTAATCGTAATTTTTTCCAATCATAATAAGGGTTTGTATTAAACAGCAAGACAGAAAGCGAAAGCAGGTTGTTAAAATGTTTTTTTTAAAATGAATTTCAAAACGCGTCACCTTTTTTCAACTCACCTTGGTGTGTAATTTCGAAAATCGTGCACAGCACGAACTGGTCCAGTTTTACGGTAGGGATATCTGCAATCGATGGCATCAGCGCAAGCAGTTTTGTTATAGTTTAAAGTTAGCGGATTAAAAGCAAAAGAACAAACTGTGTTATAATCATATAAGCGGTTTAGCACGCTGGACTGCAAAAATTATGGTTGCCAAAATATAATTCTATAGTTAATTACATCAATATCAGCCAGTGAAACCGAGCTGCACAGGCAACTACTAAAGCTTCAGGGAGGGGTTAACCCAGTCACAAATCCAAGTCAAAGCTTCAGGGAGGGGTTAACCCAGTCACAAATATCCAAGTCAAAGCTTCAGGGAGGGGTTAACCCAGTCACAAATCCAAGTCAAAGCTTCAGGGAGGGGTTAACCCAGTCACAAATCCAAGTCAAAGCTTCAGGGAGGGGTTAATCCAACCAAAAATTCCAAATGGAAGCTTCAGTAAGTTCCAATAAGTTTGATTTAGCGCACTACAGCCTGCACTACATTTGCTCAAAGAATCTCACCTGCCACTTGGCGCGTTTTGATGCTGCTGCTGATGCGGATAAGCCGGAGGCCGTCCTGCCGGATGTCCAGCGGCCGTCAGACAGCCCGACCTTCGATGAGGCGTACCCGGCTCTGCGCCGCAGCCGGAGCAAACTCGATTCTCAAAGCTAACCGGTCGGCCGCGATTCCGACGCTCCGGCACCTTTCTCCAGCCTCGAGAAGGCCTGCCGACGCTTTCGCCGCCGCCGCCGCCGGCGTCGCCTCCGCGAAATCGCATGCCGGCAGCTCGAGGGCTGGCGTCGCGCGGATGCCGTTTCGGATAGAAAGAGTACTCACTGTACTCGAATTCCGGCCAGTCGCTGTCGTCTTCCTCGAACTCGCCGGAATTGTACAGATCCTCCTCTGTGTCGTCCAGGTCGTTATCGTCATCGTAGTCTGGATGCCGACGTCCCTGACGAAGGATGCCGGCGGACGGGACTCCGTTACTTGGAGTCCGATGCCCGTTGACGTCTTGACCGACGCCACTCCGGCTGCCTCTGCTGCGACGTCGCGATTGCTGCCGATTATCGTCGTAGAAAACGCCGTCGTTGTGTCGGTCTCGGCCGACGTCCTGGCCGACGCGCTCGTCGTCGTCGCTATAGCCGTAGAAGTCGTCCTCCAGTGGGTAGCGCCGGACTGGGCGACCTTCGCGATCGTATTCGACAGTGAACGGCGGCTGTCGGGGTCTGGAATTCGAAGCCGTCTGACGTCGGTGCGGCTCGTCGGATTTTCTAGACGTTGCCGGCGGTTGTTCGGGCTGCTCAGAATGCTCCGACTGCTGCGACGGTTGACGCTTGCCAGTGCTGGATGACCTTCGATTGTTCTCGCTGCTCAGCAACGACGCTGCGTCGTCTGGGGTGGCGCCTGCGGCTGCTGCCGCCGCTGCCGCGGCCTCCGCTTCGATCTCCGTGTCCAGCTGGTCGCGCAGCCAGCGGATGTCCTGCTCCAAGTCTTGGTAGTCGCGATCCACCGTCTGGTCTTTGTTTCTAGACGATCGACGCTGCAGTTGCTGTTGTTGAGAAGCCGACGCCGGCACTGAAGCGACATCTGTGTCGGTATTTCGACTCAATCGACGACTTTGAGCAGTAGACGACGTGGCCGACACTCTGCCGGAGAGCATCTCGTCTAGCGGACTGCCTCGCTGACGACGTTGAAGCAGCTGGAGCTGCTGTTGCTGCTGCGACGAACGCCGCCGGTGCCCGCCGCCGGCGCTGGTGGCGAAGCCGCTGTCATTCTCCGACAGAGCGCCGCCTCCGCCGCCACCACCCAGCTGGCCAACCATCGAAGATTTCGCCGGTGAATTATCTGCTGCATTTCCTGGAATGCCGGGCATTCGACGAGACGCGCCGTCCCGGGGAGACCCGACAGCTCCGCCAGCCGCAGCCAGAGCGGCCAGCTCAGCCTCAAGCTGATCCGCCGTGCCAATCAACCGGCTCCGACCAGCCGACTCGGCCACAATCCGACGCAACTCGCCGACCAGCCGGTCGAGGTCCCGGCGAGATGCGCCGGATGACGAAGCGGCAGTCGTCGTGCCCGCAGACGACGGCGAATCCAGCGGAGCCGCTCCGCCGCCTCCACCAGAAGCAGCGCCGGTCGCACTGCTGGATCGCCTCAGCAGACGATACTGGCCCATGAGGTCCAGGTAGAGCTCCTCGAGCTGCGCCAACCGGCTCTCCTTGTCTGTCGGACCCAATTCATCAATGTCGGTGGCAGTGGCCGCGGTAGCCGTGGACTGTTGCACCGCGGCCAGACTCGAACGGCGCCGGTCGGCGAATGTCGGATCGCGAAATGGCGTCCGACGCTTCTGGCCGCTCTGACGGGCGTTTTCTGTCACCTGGCGAAATGTGGAACAAAGACTGCAATTAAGTAATCTGGATTCGACGCTAAATGCAACAAAGACTAATACGTGTACTAATAGGCAGGTGTGCAACCGACAGCTCAGCCGCAGCTATTGTGCGGCGCATCTGAAGGCTGCCTACGGCTGTTCAGTCCAAGGACTGGGGGGGGGGGGGGTCGCCACGCACCGTCAATTACCCCAGCTAATGCTGGCACCCATTTTACAGCTGGGTGAACTGAAGCAATGCAGTGTTAAGTGTCTTGCTCAAGGACACAAATTGTTCCAAGCGGATCGAAAATCGAACCCCCGACCTTCAAGTCGTGAGTCCGACGCTCTAATCACTTAGGTTACAACCCAGCAACAACAGACTGCAGTATTAAATTATTATAGTATTATATCTGAACAAAGACTTTCAATATATTGAAAGTCGAACAAAGACTCACCTGCTCATCGAGCTCATCCAGACGCATACTCAACTGGAACAGCTCTCCTTCCAGTTGTTCAACATCAACTCCGCCAAACTCATCATCTTCTTCATCACCGTCATCGTCGCCAGCTTCTCCGACAATTCGATTAGCGAATTCTTTCTGCAGCTGATCGAACGCCTGGCGCAGCTCCGAGCGCAGCTGCTCCTGCTCCTCCACAGGCAGGCTGGCCAAGTTGGCGCCGTCTAAACGTCTGAAATAATGTGAGAAAATAAAGTTAAACTACTGAAAGTAGCAGCGCTGACTAAAAAATGCCAAATTGGCCTAAAAATTGTGTACATGCCTAACGATAAATAGTTAGGGCCGCTGTACTGTCCGGTGTAAGTGTGGGCCTGTGCGTATGACTGCGTACGTATCCGCACGCTTGTGTGCCTGCTCAGGGGAGTCGGCGTAATGGGCAGTAATGCCTCTCGCTGGTTGTGCTTGACAATGTCGCTTAAAGTGCGCCAGGGTGCATTCAATTTGGGACCCACATTTTGACGTTTCAAAACACCCCGAAACGCCGAAACTCACTTATGCAGAGCTTGGATTTTGCGCAGCAACTGGCCCTTCTTGCCGCCAATCAGAGCTCCGCCGCCCAGCAGTCTGGGATCGAACCCGCGACCTCCGGCGCCGGGGCCGCCACGTCGAGCGAGTTTGTTGGCTACAACGGAGGGTGAAGCAGGTAGAGACGATGTCTGACGCATGGCGGCAGCTTGAGACTCGGCCTGATGCTGCTGCTGCTGATGCTGGGCATCCGTCATGGCTGATCTGGCCCTCTGCTGCTGCTGCTGTTGTTGCTGCTGCAAGGCCCTCTGCTGCTGCTGCTGTCGCCAATGCCGCTGGTACTGCTGCGGAGACGGAGTGTTGTAGGCGTTGCTGCCAACCAGACCGCCGCTAGCGGACCAGCGAGATGCCCGGCCGAGGCTGCCGTCAGCGCCGCCCCCGCCGCCGCCTCCCTGTTGCTGCTGAACGCTGACCCGAGACCCCAGCCTGAGCTGGTCGATGGTCACCTCAGCCAGAGCATGCTTAGTCAACAGCCTGTCATAGTCAGACTGCAGCTGTTGCAGCACACTTTCCTGCTGCTGCCTGATAGTCTCTTCACGGCGTAGACGCTGCTTCAGCTGAAGATCGTCCTGCGAGCCTGACGCAGCTAACGATGCGGATGTTGCTGCACCGGCCGCTGTCACGGAGGCGCCATCGCCAGAGGCTGTTGAAGACGAGGAGCGCGGGATTCGAGCTCGAGACGGTTGCGGCTGCTGCTGCTGCTGAGGTGGCTGAGATGAAGACTGCGGTCTCGATGACTGCTTCGGTGGCGTAGCCGGTACGCTTGGCAGTGCTTTGGCTGCTGGCTGCTTTGAGCCTGTTGCTGCTTTTCTAGTGCGCCTATCCTTGGCTATCACTGGCTTCTTTTGCTGTTGCAGTTTCTGCTGCTGCGGATACTGCGAGTAGACTGTGGTGCCTGAGTACACTGGAGTCGATTCCAGGGCGTTGTTTACCTGTAAAATGTATGGACAATTGCACTCACTATAAATTGTATACTATCTATCTATCTATCTATCTATCTTTTATCTATCTATCTATCTATCTATCTATCTATCTATCTATCTATCTATCTATCTATCTATCTATCTATCTATCTATCTATCTATCTATCTATCTATCTATCTACTTATCTATCTATCTATCTTTTATCTATCTATCTATCTATCTATCTATCTATCTATCTATCTATCTTTTATCTATCTATCTATCTATCTATATATCTATCTTTTATCTATCTATCTATCTATCTATCTATCTATCTATCTATCTATCTATCTATCTATCTATCTATCTATCTATCTACTTATCTATCTATCTATCTTTTATCTATCTATCTATCTATCTATCTATCTATCTATCTATCTATCTATCTATCTATCTATCTATCTACCTATCTATCTATCTATCTATCTATCTATCTATCTATCATCTATCTATCTAAGTACTCATAAACAAACTCGCACCTGATCGTGCAGCTCAATAGGATCATAGTCCGCCTCAGGCGGTTCGTGCTTCGCATTGACATCGATCAGCTCTCCATCCTCCTCAGCCATGGCCAGAGCTTCGGCACGGGCGGCAGCTTCGGCCAAAGCGGCGGCCGGGTCGTACTCGACCATCTCGCCGGAGTCGAAGTCCATCAGGGCGGTCACCTGGGACACCTCGTAGTCAGCGCTGTCGCGACGGTGGGCAAGCTGGAGCTGCTGTTGCTGCTCAGGCGAAGGCAGAGCTCGGGACAGCTCATTAGCCGTCGACACGTTCGCCTTAGGCGCAGTCGAATTATTCGACTCTCTAGCTTCCGGTTGCGGCATCATTCGGCTGTACTCAGCCTGCGACTTCTGCGCCTCCTGCAGGTAGTCGTCTAGCAGAGCAGCCTCGGCATCGTCGTCAAGATCGACGTCTTGAAGGAATGACCGACTACTGCTGGCCGCGCCTACTGATGACGGGGCTGAGGTCCAGGGATTCTGGGACTGCTGCTGCTGGGAATGATAAGCCTGGCCATTGCGGTGCTGGCTTCTGCGCTGGCCGCGAAGTTGCCGGCCTTCGCTGTTCGGCTCGGCGTCGTCGAAATCGTCAGCTGAGATGTCAGCGCCAGCGTCTGGATAGCTCCATAACTCTGCCGCGCTAGCGGAGTGTTCCAGCAGTCTGTCTTCTTGACCTCGGTAGCCCGCCGCTTCTTCGTCTGAGTTTTTAGGATAGGGGTTAGCTTAGGCTGGAAACTGGGAGGCTGGTAGCTTCATCTGGGATCTGGGAGGCTGGTAGCTTAATCTGGGGATCTGGGAGGCTGGTAGCTTTATCTGGGATCTGGGAGGCTGGTAGCTTAATCTGGGGATCTAGGAGGCTGGTAGCTTCATCATCTGGGATCTGAGAGGCTGGTAGCTTCATCTGGGGGATCTTGGAAGCTGGTAGCTTAGTCTGGGGGATCTTGGAAGCTGGTAGCTTAATTCGGGGATCTGGGAGGCTGGTAGCTTCATCTGGGGGATCTGGGAGTCTGGTAGCTTCATCTGAAATCTGGGAGGCTGTTAGCTTCATTTGGGGGATCTGGGAGGCTGGTAGCTTCATCTGGGGGATCTGAGAGGCTGGTAGCTTCATCTGGGATCTGGGAGGCTGTTAGCTTCATTTGGGGGATCTGGGAGGCTGGTAGCTTCATCTGGGGGATCTGGGAGGCTGGTAGCTTCATCTGGGATCTGGGAGGCTGGTAGCTTCATCTGGGGGATCTGGGAGGCTGGTAGCTTCATCTGAAATCTGGGAGGCTGGTAGCTTTATCTGAGATCTGGGAGGCTGATAGCTTAAGCGAGGGGATCTGGGAGGCTGGTAGCTTTATCTGGGGAATCTGGGAGGCTGGTAGCTTTATCTGGGGAATCTGGGAGGCTGGTAGCTTTATCTGGGGGATCTGAGGGGCTGGTAGCTTTATCTGGGGGATCTGGGAGGCTGGTAGCTTTATCTGGGGAATCTGGGAGGCTGGTAGCTTTATCTGGGGGATCTGAGGGGCTGGTAGCTTTATCTGGGGGATCTTGAAAGCTGGTAGCTTAATCTGGGGATTTGGGAGGCTGGTAGCTTCATCATCTGGGATCTGGGAGGCTGGTAGCTTAATCTGGGGATCTGGGAGGCTGGTTGCTAAATCTGAGAATTTGGGAGGCTGGTAGCTTTATCTGGGGGGTCTGATAGGGTGCTGCCCTAATCTGGGGGATCTGGGAAGGTGGCCAATAACTTGGGTATTGGGAGGGGGTGGTGACTCAATCTAGTAAAGAAGCAGCCTAATTAATGAATTTTGAACTGCAGAGTAAGTTTTATTAATATTTAAGAGCAGGAAACAAATTTTAAAATTTATAAATGACTTACCATGCACTATCTGATGTCCATGCTCATCAATTTCAAAGTCAAGATCAAATTCATAAACTGGACTTGATTGGTCATCCATTTCCTAATTGAGCATACCTTGCCAAATATTGGATTGGCAAAAAATTAAGCAAAATATGATTTCAATGTAGTATTATATAAATAATAAAAATAGCTACTATTATTTTTATATAGCCAAATATTTTTATTTTATACCATTTAAAATACAAAAATCTAAAATAAATTTTATATCATTTAATTAAGATAATTTTGAATTTAGTTGTTAATTTTATTCATATTGGGATCTATTGATAATCCATACAAAAATAGCAACAAACATATTTATGCTAACTTTTTAATTTTATAAAGTATACATTATTATTAGTTGAATAAATAGTAAAGCTAATTATCTATACTCTAGAAGGCATCTATCATGCCAGAAAATTTTGGTGCATATGCACTTGGTTTGGCCAAAAATGTTAGTATGCATTTGGGTATTGCATGGCAAAGGTGGTATGCTATAATATAGAATAGCTTGATAGCATAGAATATATAGCACAATAATAACCTGGTATGACTTTTTGAAGTATGGCCTTGGGTGTTGCAATTCTATATTATTAATTATATATTGTACTTCTTAAAAATATTTATTATTAATAATTTATTTTATCTCATTTTTATTCTTAAAAACTTTTGAACTAAAATGTATTTGTAATATTTTATTTTTTGTAGTATTTGTAATATCTTTATAATATAATGCTTGAATGGTTATAGCTTTGTTTTTTTTCTTGTGCATTTAAAAATATTATACAAAAAAGTGTATACTTTTCTAAGAGATAGTGCATATAGCATGTAATTTATAAGCATATAGACAATAGGCATATAAATAAAAAACTTCTTAGTATATATTTTGGCATATATTCAACATGATCTTAAATATGGTCTATGATGAAAAAGTCTAAATCTAATATATATGCCTAATATAAATAATTGATCACTATCTTTATCTTATAATATGGGCAATATGGCTAGGGTCCCATTGTTAAGAAAGTGTCCAGTATATACTAAAGTTTTTTTGGGCAAATTTTTAGGTATAAGAATAAGCCATGTATAAAAAAAATTTGAAATGTGATTCTGTTATATATGCTAAAATTTCAATATTATATAAACTAATTTTTCTCTTGCAACAATAAAAGACCTTTTTTCATTATTAAGTTCAGTGTTTATGTGTATATTATAAAAAGTGTTATATCTATTATTAGTAGGCCTATTACTCTTTTATAAAAACTTGCAATTATACAAAATTCTAATACCAAAATTTTTTAAAAAGCATTATGATATTTAATTACTATTTCTTTTTCATTTGCACTCTTGTTACCTCTTAACAGCTTTCTACAAAATTTTCTATCTTTTGTTACAAAAAAACTAGAATATACTTGCACTCTTTTTCAAGATGCCTTTTATACTATTTTCTGTATAGGCCTATCAAACACAACTTTTGAGGATTCAAGTAAGCTAGGCCTGAATATATATGCCAATGAACTAAAAAGGGCTAATGCATGCCATAAAATTTTGCTATATAGGACATCTTCTTATCTAAGGCCAAGGCCTTGATCTAAGGCTAAGTTAGAAAATATAGCATAGTGTGTAAACCTAGTCTAAAATGTAAAGGTATAGTATAGGCCCAAAATAATTGAATTAGCTATATCTATGATAGGCCAACATAGTGGGCTGTTGCTTAATTCAATAATTGCATGGAAAATTAGTAAACAATAAAATTTATAATTATAATAATATAATATTAATTAATATATTGGATTATATGACAGGACAGGAAATGCACATGTAGTATTACTTTACAAGGGCTAAGCCAAGTCAAAGTCAAGTCACAAGCAAGTGGAGCCCTAAGGCTAATATATTAATAAATAATATAGGATATTTGATATTAAAATTTGCTTGAGATTTGTTTCAGTGCACTTTGCACCATCTTATATGCTGAAGATTCCTAATTTTATAATTACAAGAACACTAGAACAGCACTGGCCACCATAAATACTACTGGTGGTACTGTGCATAGCATTGTAGCACAGTGTGCAAGTGAAACTGATAACAAAATCCGCTAAGTCTAATATACAAGAGCAAAAAAGAAATAGGTTTAAATGCTTGAAAAATATTATATAGCTTTAAAATACATTATATCAACGTTATAATCATTTTTCAGGCACATATAATTAATTGAACATCCGATTCCAACCCAATGGAATTATCAGCCTATCATCATCAGTTCATCGCAATGATGATATAAAAAACTTAATAATATAGACAGTTAAAATTGTTCTTTCCCAGTGTAGTTAGTCATTGTATTAAAAGCTATATATGACTAAATTTATTTTAATTTTTCAAAGAAATATTTTTCCAGTCAAAGTATTAAAACGTAGAATTACTTATCATGCTGTTTAATTTGCTGGTAAAGGTTTTTGTTTTTCTTTTATAAATGTTACCTTAACTCGGAATGGCTTTACTTTACTAAGACAATTTTTTGTTCCGTGGGACTGTTTATTTACAAACAGAGATTAGGCCTATGCATTACATTACAGCTATATAAATGTACTCGTGACAGTATTGCACAGCTAAATGCTTCCATAGAATAGTAGACAAATAAGTAGACTACTTGTTTAAGTCGATCTTTAAAAACACATTTTCAGAAGAAAGTATTTTCACTCTGCATCGCACTGCTAGACATACTGTAATACCGGTATTTGATTTGTAGTTTCCTAAATATTTCCGCATGATTATTTTACAATTGAATTTAATATCCATGCATTAGCTTATGAAACCCAGTTCATACCACCGCGTTTTTACGCACTATCGCTGAATGATGATACAATTTCCGGTGGCGCTTTTTTGAGCAGTGTATCTTTTACATAAAAATGTACTATACTCACATTAAATGTAGTAGCGTAGACTGCAGAGCTAGAGCGAGATTCAGATACTGTCGGGTGTGGTATACAATGGAAAGTAGAAATACTTTAAATAGACAAAATCAGTTAAGTTAACAGTACAGGTTAATTTACTGGTCAAAGTTACACCATTAAAAAGTGTCAAACGCATTGCGGTACCAATGCGATGGTTGTATCAATCATTATAATTTAATTTAGACTGTGGCTTTTAAAAGATTAAACAGTATTAAATAGATATGATAAATATACGAACTAAAACAAATGGGTTCTCGAAATAATCTGTTTAAATTCATATGCTAAATGTAAGAATACGTAAGATTCAGTAGTAGATTAAACTTAGAATGCAACCAAAGACCTTTTATATCTGACCGGGAATACCTTATAGACCCCACGTAGAAATGAGTTGGTTCAAAGCTATCACCAAATATGAAAACGAATAGAGTAGGGCATACGTATACCCAGTAGTTCATCTGTACAGTCACATTGTATACTACTCGTACGCACATATATGTAGTAGTCTCTACTTTGCATCAATAGTTGATGCTCTTAAAACACAATTAACAAATAGAAGGCAAAAGGTTTTTAGCAACTGAAAACGGAACAGATCGAGAGATAAATAAAAGTAAAAAAACTCGATTGACTTAAATAGTCACCACTTTTCGAGCCTTGTTCTTTGTGAATTTATCAATTTTTCTGTAAATTCGTTTAAGAAGCCTTCGGCATCAGTGGAGCCGCTCCGATGGCGGAGGCGGCGGCTTTGCCAGAACCGGCGGCTGCTGGCGGCTTGTTGGCACCGACCTGAGCCACAGGGTGGTGCATGCCTATCTTCTGCTCCAGGACTTCGCTCAGGTCTGCGTGAAGGGCAGTTTATTGTTGGCTATTGTTTAAATACAATTAAATGTTTTACATATTGGAAGGAGTGCATAATTTTAAATTTTTTGTTGCAGGCCTAAAAAACAAAACCAATCACATGCAGACATTTTGAGCAGTGACAACAAGGATACGTAGATAGAAAGTTAGACAGACAGACAGACAGACAGACACGGACAGATACACAGACAGACAGACAGACAGACAGACAGACAGACAGAGACAGACACACAGACAGACAGACAGACAGACAGAGACAGACACGGACAGACACACAGACAGACAGACAGACAGACAGACAAACAGACAGACAGACAGAGACAGACAGACAGACAGACAGACAAACAGACAGACAGACAGACAGACAGAGACAGATAGACAGACAGACAGACAGACAAACAGACAGACAGACAGACAGACAGACAGACAGAGACAGACAGACAGACAGACAGACAGACAGACAAACAGACAGACAGACAGAGACAGACAGACAGACAGACAGACAGACAGACAGACAAACAGACAGACAGACAGAGACAGACAGACAGACAGAGACAGACAGACAGACAGACAGACAGACAGACAGACAGACAGACAGACAGACAGACAGACAGACAGACAGACAGACAGACAGACAGAGACAGACACACAGACAGAGACAGACACACAGACAGACAGACAGACAGACAGAGACAGAGACAGACAGACAGACAGACAAACAGACAGACAGACAGAGAAAGACAGAGACAGACAGACAGACAGACAAACAGACAGACAGACAGAGACAGACAGACAGACAGACAGACAGACAAACAGACAGACAGACAGAGACAGACAGACAGACAGACAGACAGACAGACAGACAAACAGTACACCCCACCAACTCGCAGCTCACCGGACACAATCTTGTGATAAGCGAAGTGCAGATACAGCAGGAACAGCATGTGCAGGATGGCAACCAGAGCGCACAGGACAATCCGTTCCGTGTGACCGGGCGTCCTAACAACAAAGGTGCTGACCAATTTCAAAGTGGTCAGTCCGCCTAGCACAGCCCAGAGCAGGTAGAAGAGCTTGTGAGACTGAGTAGAATGGAAAAATGTTGTCAGCAGTACAACAGCAACGTGACTGGTTAACGCGTAGCCAATCAGAGTTGCAACCTGAATTGGTTTCACCTGGGCGTTGCAAATGTAAGCCACTAGCCACACTAGAGCTGACACGCCAAGCCAATAGCCAAACACGGTGATCATGGCTGAGCCCATCAGGGTACCCTCTTGAACCCGATGGTCCGATGACTTCATCTCGTACAACAGCACGGCAACCAGGGTGAAACAAGTCATCACCGGGCCGTACAGTTCCGAATGAATTTTATTGGCATCATTGGACACTCGAGCCGGGACAAAAGAGAATAACAGACGGTTGGCCACTTCCATTGGTTGGACATCAAAGTAGGGTCGCAGTAGGTCAACATTGGCGTAAGATGAAATTGCCGTCTTAGCTTTCTTGGTGCCTTCCTGCCACACAATTGAAGACATGTTATCGCGGATGGCCTTGTAAAGATCTGGTCCGCCTTGTTGCTGTTGCTGCTGCTGCTGCTGACCTCTAGGAGCATTGTCTGACTCAACTGTCATCTCAACATCGTCCATATCTATGACGGCTGAGTCGTGGGTTCCAGGAGAAGCTTTCATAATTGCAGTATCGGCTCTGTTGATTTATTTGACTGCTGACTTTGTTGACTGTTTACCGATGGCAAACAATGACTGGAATTTTATAAAGTATGATAAAGTTTCAGTAATGCATTTTATAGCACATACAAACGAGCCAATACTGTACGCAGGCACACACTCATGCACCGCTCACACAGGGTGCCACCGGGGGGGGGCATGTCCCCCCAGTAAAATTTATGGGGGGACATGCTAGTTATTTGTCCTACCCTACCTTTGTTGACCTGTTATGGAAATCAATAATTTTGCGTCAGGGCGATAAAACAGAGTGCCTGCGGCGCTAAAATGAGTGCCTGCGGCGCTAAAATGAGTGCCTGTGGCGCCAAAATGAGCGCTGACAACACCGATTCTCACAATAATGTACATGTAGGAATTTAGTCATGTACATGCAGAACTCTTGGCTTTGTCCCCCCCCCCACTATAAAATCCATAGCGGCGCCCCTGTCAGCGAACCTGCCTTTCTAATCGTTAGGCATGTTACGAGGGCATGTACACTCTCTGTCTTGGGGGGGGGTTGGCCCTTATGGGTGTGAATTGGAGATAACAGGGCATGTACACTCTCTGTCTTGGGGGGGGGGGTTGGCCCTTATGGGTGTGAATTGCAGATAACAGGGCATGTACACTCTCTGTCTTGGGGGGGGGTTGGCCCTTATGGGTGTGAATTGCAGATAACAGGGCATGCACACTCTGTCTTCGGGGGGGGGGGGAGAGTTGGCCCTCATGGGTGTGAATTGCAGATAAAAACCCCCAATGGACAATTTCCGTGCGCCACAAGACTTAAATGAGTGTGACGGATGCATGGATCGAACAAAGGGTTGAGATGCGAGAGTCACGACGTTGCTTTGCCCCATTATCTATGCTACTTCTAAAACGGTAACCCATGCTTTACAATAGTAAGCATAAAAATATCTTGGTATATATTAGTAGAAGAATCAATAAATTTATTTTATTACGCAAATATTATAATAGAATTGCATAAATCAATCAATGAGTGAATTAATTACTCATTGAGCAAGAATAACATTATAGTAATTGTTTGTCAATAACAAACCGTACACACTACACACATTGGAGTACAATTTAGATAATGCTAATTTGTATTGGAAAGACAAATTCTATAACTAACAATTCTGTTTAAGGTTGGAACATAAATGATAAAATAACTATCAAATTGGGAATATTTAGTCAAGTAAGATTGCAAACATATTGGTATCATATATACAAGACAACCATTGAAGCACCTTCTCTCAACAAGAACAACAAACACCTTTCCCAGCATCATCCAGTTCTCATAGTCTGCTCCATCATAGCTAGCAATCGTCCAATTTCGTGTTTCAATAATCGCAATCTCTGCTCGCTAGCTTCAAACTCAATCTCTTTAGTCTGCTCTGTGCCGTCACCTTCAACACCGAGCTTAAATCGAACTTGAGCAGCGGTTTTCTGCCCAGACTTTGGCGGCATCATTAAACGCAAGCTCCAGGAGCACGAGGCCAAACGAGACAGTCTGAGCTCTCTAGCATTGGCGTACTCAGTCAGAGCAGCACCGGAGTCTGAGTACACTCTAACAATCTGTCCCGCATGCTCCTTCGGCAAGCCCAGCTGTTGCAGCTCCTCTCCCAGAGTCTCTGGACTCGCTGAGTACTTATTAGCCGAAGTAAACAGCTGAGTCAACGCCGAGATCAATGCCTGATTGTCGCGTTCGTTAAATTTCGCGTCCGACGTGTGCTTAGCAACCGTTGCTAGGAGGACGGCGTTGTTGTCAAGGCTACTACTATCGTTGCTAGCGGCAGAAGCGGCTAAAGACTTTACCAAAGCTGAGCAGACCAGACGCAACTTGACAACTGACAATTTTGACATGGCAAACACTTCAGCTAGCAGCCAGTCCGGACAGTCGAGGTCGCCGAAAATTTTGAACTTCATCGCTCTTCGAAAATAGCAACTCGGCAGGATTACATGAAAAATATATGAAGCGTTAATAACTTATATTTTAGCATACATGCTTCAAGTTTAGGCTAAAACAAAGATACAGATCTATACTTAAGTAATCATCAAAATGTAGCGTTTAGGAGAATTATAATACTATTAATTCCACACACAAAGCTATCTACAGTATCATTTTAAGTAATATAAATTCCACTATTAAGTATTTAGTAAACAACATAAAACAACGATTGTATGAAACAGTCAATCTTAGCAGTGCACATAAATGCATTTCATTGAAATCATTGTTATATATATTATTTTGAAACAAAACATTACATTTGCGGTTGCAGATACGTTAATAATAATTATTACTAGTCATATTAACACACTTCGACTTGATTGGGAAGATAAAACAGATACTAACTAAGAGTAATAACAAATTTATCAATAGTGTTTTTATTGTCGATTAAAATAAAATCATGATAACTAATTTAAATTTTAGCGTAGCTATTTAAACAGATTTTCAATAATAGCTCTTGAATAATTTAGGCGTCAATTTATTGGCACATATCGGCTGTCAGCCCCAGGCCTGCGTCTTGCAATAGTGCAGAGTGAGTTTCCCATCGGCGCCAAAACAGTCGTAGAGGCCGCCAAAATCGCGATCTGGCGCCGGCACGAATGCCTGATTGACGTAGAGAAACAGCGACTCGTCCGGCTGGCATTTCAGCGCCTTCTTGACGAACTCGCTGACCCAGCCGACTCGTTGGGAACGGGCGACGACCCATTTTTTCTTGGTTAGAATCGGCGCATTACCAGTTGGTCGAAGTAAAATCACGATTTTGTCTGTTGAAGCTTTGGCAGCTGGAGTTGCCGAGCCTTCATCTGATTTAGACTCAACTGCAGAGTCTTTGCTAGAGGCTTCATCCTGCTGTTGAGTCTGCTGCTCAGCCGCCTGCGACTGCGGCTCAGATTCCGCAGAGTCTTCCTGCTCGGACGACATGCAAACGATACAAAAAAGACAAAAATGAGAGTTATGAAGAGAATCAAATAGGATCTGCCAGTATAAAATGGGTACTAAACATTATCCTACTGTTACCGATAGACCGATTGAAAGCTGGTCCTTGGGCACTTTGGTGAAAGTAGTCACAACACATTGGCCGGTGAGATGCCCTGTCCTACCATCATTTTTGCACCTCAGATAATAATAATTATAATAATTGATTACACCTGCCCAATTAGGCCAGATGTGCAACCGACAGCTCAGCCGCAGCTATTGCGTACGGCTGTTCAGTCCAAGGACTGCGGGGTCGCCACACACACCCTCAATTACCCCAGCTAATGCTGGCACCCATTTTTACAACTGGGTGAACTGAAGCAATGCAGAGTTAAGTGTCTTACTCAAAGACACAAATTGTTGCGAGTGGGATCGGGAATCGAACCTCCGACCTTCAAGTCGTGAGTCCGCGCTCTGACCAACTAGGCTGCACAACCCAGCAACTTGTTTGTACCTCAGAGAAGTTGCTGGGCAATTGACAGTTGATATGAACAGACAGCAGTCATAACAATGAGCGACGCACTATAATAATCTACAGACAACGCTATAAAATTTGTTAAATTACCTTAGAATTGTCAAAACAAACTAAATTTAGTCACTAAATACTACGCTAAGCCTAAAAACAATCTAAAAATTAGACAAATAAACAAGCCGAACAATCACATTTTGTTGATAAAAAAACACCCAAGCAACGAACGAGCAGACACGTTTATTATAGTTTCTGCTTTCAATGATCACAGACCGTCGACGAAACATTCAAGCCAATGTTGAATGCTACATTCGGCTGGTGAAATAAACTTAGCCAAATATACTTGGGCGACAGATGCACTACTAGGCTAAGCGAATAAGTAGAAAAGGAACAAAAAACGAGAGAAAAAACTTCACATTTTCGAACTTTTTTCACACATGAACTTTTCCCAAATTGTTAACTGGAAAAAATCTTATAAAGATTTTGTTTTTTTTTCGGGCTGCAGAAGCGAGACACGACATAATGATACGAGCCTAAGCTTTGGTTATGCTGTAACGTGTGACACCAAAAGCACTGTAAACTATACTAATATAACACTAAGATGCATGAAATACATACATATTTTTGATAATTTAAATATACGAAAAAATGTACAACAATAAAAGCATTAAATGTAGTGGATTACGTAATTATAAAACAGTAAATATTACCAGTAGAATGAAGCTGTTGTTCGTTGTTAGACACAATTAAATATGTAGAAGCCTAAAAATTGCAGAAATATTATTATACGTCAATGGCGACTTGCATAAGGATCAATAACCATCTAGACAAAAGCTGCTCAAAAACTGATTTACAATGAAAATGAAAATGAATATAAATGATAACACAAATGAGGAAAAGAGAAAACAGATAAAAAATTATTGTGGAATTTTATTTAATGTTTGTGACGCTGTTGTTACGATCAAAAGTGATTCAGGAAAAAAAACAAATAAATATATAAATATTAACAAAAATAAAGCAAGCTTGTAATTTTAATTTGTTTTAGATACTACGCCCGAATCGACTATTTAATGTTTGATTATTAAATTGACATCTAATATTAATAAATATTATAAAACTAAAATATTCGAGATTCGAGCACTGTATCATTAAATAAATAATACAATTATAACAAAACAAGCATAACGCTGTCAAAATAAACTAAATCAGCTGTTTAACATATTTTTATTTTCATGTAGTTAAAGCGATTTGGTTGTAAGATAGTTAACAATAAACGCATATATATATATGTGATATACATACACGTACAATATTCGTATGCCGTAGTGAAAAAAGAATATACAAAACTTTACCAATTCAAAGCAAATGATTATACAGTGCTTAAATATTGCCAGAAGAGAATAACGTTCAGGAAAAAGCATATGAAAAGGTTTACCATAAAATATTAACTGAGTCTTTGCAAAAACACGCGGTGAAAAAAACTAAAAATAAACAAAGCTGTCTGATGTTTTCTGAACTACCAGATGCACAAATGAATATCTAGCTGCTTTAATACAACTTTTTTCTACATACAAAAACAGTAATTTAAAAAAAATCACATTTGTTGCTTCGTTGTATGCGGCTAATGTTGCAAATTTGTCATAAATTATCATAAATATATGTCAAAAATTCAATTTATATACCACATGATTACAAGTGAAGACAAGCCTGCATGCAAAGTGTAACGTAAAGCATTAGGTGATTTCGAATAAACAAAAACAGGTATTAAATGTCGATGGTATTTTTTTCTCATTAAAAATTGTAAAGCTGATTGAAACAAAAATTAATTTAATAACAAGCGTTGGTTTTGTATAATCAAAAAAAATTGCAGTGAAAACAATTAAGAGATTATAGTTTATTACACTCGTATTGAAGCTTATATATCAATATTATTTATTGTGATGAAAACAAATAAAATTGTAGTTTCCTCATTAGTTTAATTAAACAATTGTTGCACTTTAAATTTTGCATATTTGTGCCGCACAATACTGCCTCATCATTGTGCCCTTGATCTTTGATTTCCCAGCTCAAATAGTGCCAGCCGTAGATCGAATCATGGGTTTGATATCCGGCAGGCTCGAATCGTCCCACTCCAGCTGCGGCTTCAGCACAACCGGCTGCTGCACCTGCTGCTGACCATAGCGCACCGCCTCGGCTCCGGTGACCATCTGAACCACCACAGACTCATCGTCCAGCTCATCCTCAGAGCTGGCAATCTGAGCCGAGCGCTGCATTAGCAAGCCCGAAGCGGTCATCCCGTCAATATCGTCTTCCATCTCGTCCGAGCAGCTGGAGCCATTGTCCAAATTCAGTTCGTCTTCAACGTAATCATCTTCTTGATTGTCTTCGCTGCCAGAGTCTGACATGTTCTCCTGATTGTGCCGGTTATTGTTAATTGATTAGAGAATACATATGGTCGGTTATTGTCAGGCCAGCGCGGAATGTTTTTTTAGCACCACAGGGGAGATTTTAGCGCCACAAGAATACATAGTTCGCGCCACAAGGAAGATTCAGTAGCGACACAACAGAGGTCTTGGCGCCATAATGGAGGCCTTGGCGCCATAGTGGAGGGGAGGTCTTGGCGCCATAGGGAGGTCTTGGCGCCATAGGGAGGGGAGGTCTTGGCGCCATAGGGGAGGGCAAGTCTTGGCGCGGTAGTGGAGGGGAGGTCTTGGCGCCATAGGGAGGGGAGGTCTTGGCGCCATAGGGAGGGGAGGTCTTGGCGCCATAATGGAGGCCTTGGCGCCATAGTGGAGGGGAGGTCTTGGCGCCATAGGGAGGTCTTGGCGCCATAGGGAGGGGAGGTCTTGGCGCCATAGGGGAGGGGAGGTCTTGGCGCCATAGGGAGGGGAGGTCTTGGCGCCATAGGGAGGGGAGGTCTTGGCGCCATAGGGGAGGGGAGGTCTTGGCGCCATAGGGGAGGGGAGGTCTTGGCGCCATAGGGGAGGGGAGGTCTTGGCGCCATAGGGAGGGAAGGTCTTGGCGCCATAGGGAGGGGAGGTCTTGGCGCCATAGGGAGGGGAGGTCTTGGCGCCATAGGGGAGGGGAGGTCTTGGCGCCATAGGGGAGGGGAGGTCTTGGCGCCATAGGGAGGGGAGGTCTTGGCGCCATAGGGGAGGGGAGGTCTTGGCGCCATAGGGAGGGGAGGTCTTGGCGCCATAGGGGAGGGGAGGTCTTGGCGCCATAGGGGAGGGGAGGTCTTGGCGCCATAGGGAGGGGAGGTCTTGGCGCCATAGGGGAGGGGAGGTCTTGGCGCCATAGGGAGGGAGGTCTTGGCGCCATAGGGAGGGGAGGTCTTGGCGCCATAGGGAGGGAGGTCTTGGCGCCATAGGGAGGGGAGGTCTTGGCGCCATAGGGGAGGGGAGGTCTTGGCGCCATAGGGGAGGGGAGGTCTTGGCGCCATAGGGGAGGGGAGGTCTTGGCGCCATAGGGGAGGGGAGGTCTTGGCGTCATATCGATATGGAAGGTCTTGGCGCCATACGGAATGTCAAGCAGTGACCTTAAAATTCGTGAGCGGCTGCCCCCTCTGCGACACCCCTCCCTGTTCCGCGGTGCCTGGTTGCAAACAGTGTTAAAGAATTTTAATAAGAGCTAATTCTGATTATAATATCTGTTAATTTAAATGAACAATCGACTAATTCACACGAAATTTTTTGTGAACTAATTTTTTTGTTATAAGCAATTTAAGTTCTTTGTCATTATTACAGTTACAAGTATTATTGGTGAGTTTGTTAGACGAAAAATCGAGCTTTATAGTAATTTTTTTCAATTGATTTTTAAACACTGTCTTTATCCGTTAGCATTTCAGCTACAGATGCTGAATCTGCCTCATTTGAGACGATGCTAGTTGTGTCTTCCTGTGTAAAGATATAAGAAAAATATTGAAATAAATGCTTAGTAATCAAGAATTTCATGTATAATCTGAAAAGCATCAGTTCTTTGTTGAAGTGTCTGAAGTATCTGAAGTGTCTGAAATTATCTGAATTATTTAAGTATCTGAAGTATTTGAAGTAGTTCTGAAGTGTCTGAAGTGTCTGAAGTGTCTCTGAAGTGTCTGAAGTATCTGAAGTGTCTGAAGTATCTGAAGTATCTGAAGTGTCTGAAGTATCTGAAGTGTCTGAAGTATCTGAAGTGTTCTCTGAAGTATCTGAAGTATCTGAAGTATCTGAAGTGTCTGAAGTATCTGAAGTGTCTGAAGTATCTGAAGTATCTGAAGTGTCTGAAGTATCTGAAGTATCTGAAGTGTCTGAAGTATCTGAAGTGTCTGAAGTATCTGAATCTGAAGTATCTGAAGTATCTGAAGTATCTGAAGTATCTGAAGTGTCTGAAGTGTCTGAAGTATCTGAAGTATCTGAAGTATCTGAAGTATCTGAAGTATCTGAAGTATTTGAAGTATCTGAAGTGTCTGAAGTGTCTGAAGTATCTAAAAGTGTCTGAAGTATCTGAAGTATCTGAAGTGTCTGAAGTATCTGAAGTGTCTGAAGTGTCTGAAGTGTCTGAAGTATCTGAAGTGTCTGAAGTGTCTGAAGTATCTGAAGTATCTGAAGTGTCTGAAGTATCTGAAGTATCTGAAGTGTCTGAAGTATCTGAAGTGTCTGAACTATCTGAAGTGTCTGAAGTGTCTGAAGTGTCTGAAGTATCTGAAGTGTCTGAAGTATCTGAAGTATCTGAAGTGTCTGAAGTATCTGAAGTGTCTGAAGTATCTGAAGTGTCTGAAGTATCTGAAGTATCTGAAGTTCTGAAGTATCTGAAGTATCTGAGTGTCTGAAG
>NIVC01003073.1:0-69235 GCA_002269645.1 Macrostomum lignano | reverse complement strand
TTCAATAATTCATCTGATCTTGTGACAATTCAATAAAGCAAGTTAAATTGCTAAAATTTATTTCTGAAATTCTATCAATACTTATCAATACGTACATGTTGTAGTTTCCCTAATTAGGCAGCTTTTTAATTTTACTCGTAGATTGAAAACTAACTTTTCTACATGCAGCTACCATCGTACGGTATTCTATCTGACCCGACTTTAAGAAACTAGAACATTTCGAGGAAAGTTATGTGCTGCAGTCACAGGGGTTTTATTCGAGCTTTCAATAGTCAACAGCGATGGTATAGTTTGGTCACAAGTTATTCAGTTAGTAGGCTATTTTTTTGGTCACAAGTTATTCAGTTAGTAGGTTATAGTTTGGTCACAAATTATTCAGTTAGTAGGCTATAGTTTTGTCACCAATTATTCAGTTAGTAGGCTATAGTTTGGTCACAAATTATTCAGTTAGTAGGCTATAGTTTGGTCACAAATTATTCAGTTAGTAGGCTATAGTTTGGTCACAAGTTATTCAGTTAGTAGGCTATAGTTTGGTCACAAATTATTCAGTTAGTAGGCTATAGTTTGGTCACAAATTATTCAGTTAGTAGGCTATAGTTTGGTCACAAATTATTCAGTTAGTAGGCTATAGTTTGGTCACAAGTTATTCAGTTAGTAGGCTATAGTTTGGTCACAAATTATTCAGTTAGTAGGCTATAGTTTGGTCACAAATTATTCAGTTAGTAGGCTATAGTTTGGTCACAAATTATTCAGTTAGTAGGCTATAGTTTGGTCACAAATTATTCAGTTAGTAGGCTATAGTTTGGTCACAAGTTATTCAGTTAGTAGGCTATAGTTTGGTCACAAATTATTCAGTTAGTAGGCTATAGTTTGGTCCAAATTATTCAGTTAGTAGGCTATAGTTTGGTCACAAATTATTCAGTTAGTAGGCTATAGTTTGGTCACAAATTATTCAGTTAGTAGGCTATAGTTTGGTCACAAATTATTCAGTTAGTAGGCTATAGTTTGGTCACAAATTATTCAGTTAGTAGGCTATAGTTTGGTCACAAGTTATTCAGTTAGTAGGCTATAGTTTGGTCACAAGTTATTCAGTTAGTAGGCTATAGTTTGGTCACAAATTATTCAGTTAGTAGGCTATAGTTTGGTCACAAATTATTCAGTTAGTAGGCTATAGTTTGGTCACAAATTATTCAGTTAGTAGGCTATAGTTTGGTCACAAATTATTCAGTTAGTAGGCTATAGTTTGGTCACAAATTATTCAGTTAGTAGGCTATAGTTTGGTCACAAATTATTCAGTTAGTAGGCTATAGTTTGGTCACAAATTATTCAGTTAGTAGGCTATAGTTTGGTCACAAATTATTCAGTTAGTAGGCTATAGTTTGGTCACAAATTATTCAGTTAGTAGGCTATAGTTTGGTCACAAATTATTCAGTTAGTAGGCTATAGTTTGGTCACAAATTATTCAGTTAGTAGGCTATAGTTTGGTCACAAATTATTCAGTTAGTAGGCTATAGTTTGGTCACAAATTATTCAGTTAGTAGGCTATAGTTTGGTCACAAATTATTCAGTTAGTAGGCTATAGTTTGGTCACAAATTATTCAGTTAGTAGGCTATAGTTTTGGTCACAAATTATTCAGTTAGTAGGCTATAGTTTGGTCACAAATTATTCAGTTAGTAGGCTATAGTTTGGTCACAAATTATTCAGTTAGTAGGCTATAGTTTGGTCACAAATTATTCAGTTAGTAGGCTATAGTTTGGTCACAAATTATTCAGTTAGTAGGCTATAGTTTGGTCACAAATTATTCAGTTAGTAGGCTATAGTTTGGTCACAAATTATTCAGTTAGTAGGCTATAGTTTGGTCACAAATTATTCAGTTAGTAGGCTATAGTTTGGTCACAAGTTATTCAGTTAGTAGGCTATAGTTTGGTCACAAGTTATTCAGTTAGTAGGCTATAGTTTGGTCACAAATTATTCAGTTAGTAGGCTATAGTTTGGTCACAAATTATTCAGTTAGTAGGCTATAGTTTGGTCACAAATTATTCAGTAGTTAGTAGGCTATAGTTTGGTCACAAATTATTCAGTTAGTAGGCTATAGTTTGGTCACAAATTATTCAGTTAGTAGGCTATAGTTTGGTCACAAATTATTCAGTTAGTAGGCTATAGTTTGGTCACAAATTATTCAGTTAGTAGGCTATAGTTTGGTCACAAATTATTCAGTTAGTAGGCTATAGTTTGGTCACAAATTATTCAGTTAGTAGGCTATAGTTTGGTCACAAATTATTCAGTTAGTAGGCTATAGTTTGGTCACAAATTATTCAGTTAGTAGGCTATAGTTTGGTCACAAATTATTCAGTTAGTAGGCTATAGTTTGGTCACAAATTATTCAGTTAGTAGGCTATAGTTTGGTCACAAATTATTCAGTTAGTAGGCTATAGTTTGGTCACAAATTATTCAGTTAGTAGGCTATAGTTTGGTCACAAATTATTCAGTTAGTAGGCTATAGTTTGGTCACAAATTATTCAGTTAGTAGGCTATAGTTTGGTCACAAATTATTCAGTTAGTAGGCTATAGTTTGGTCACAAATTATTCAGTTAGTAGGCTATAGTTTGGTCACAAATTATTCAGTTAGTAGGCTATAGTTTGGTCACAAATTATTCAGTTAGTAGGCTATAGTTTGGTCACAAATTATTCAGTTAGTAGGCTATAGTTTGGTCACAAATTATTCAGTTAGTAGGCTATAGTTTGGTCACAAATTATTCAGTTAGTAGGCTATAGTTTGGTCACAAATTATTCAGTTAGTAGGCTATAGTTTGGTCACAAATTATTCAGTTAGTAGGCTATAGTTTGGTCACAAGTTATTCAGTTAGTAGGCTATAGTTTGGTCACAAATTATTCAGTTAGTAGGCTATAGTTTGGTCACAAATTATTCAGTTAGTAGGCTATAGTTTGGTCACAAATTATTCAGTTAGTAGGCTATAGTTTGGTCACAAATTATTCAGTTAGTAGGCTATAGTTTGGTCACAAATTATTCAGTTAGTAGGCTATAGGTTGGTCACAAATTATTCAGTTAGTAGGCTATAGTTTGGTCACAAATTATTCAGTTAGTAGGCTATAGTTTGCTTCACTCTTTCAGGCGCAGATAAATGACAGACGCGTCGCCCTCCAGCAGACCCGTTTATCCTGCTTAGTCCAGCTCGAGCAGTAGTTGTAGCATGCGTCTTTATTTGGGAAGTCTTTTTCGGCTATGATGCCGTTTGGGTTGTGGTTATGGCACCCATCGTGGTACCACCAGCCAGTTTTCCCGTGATAGCCTGAGCAGTCCGCGCTCCACTTGTCGTTGTCTCTATCGAAGGTGCTGAACTGTGCGTTGTCGTGATTTTTCATCATGTACATCGGATTGCCCGGCTCAGCATCGCCCACGCGCAGCTTGAAGTTCTCGTCCTCTCCGCGAACCTGAAAATCCTTGAAGATTCCTCTCTGAGCTGTGCCGTCGAACTTCATTGCTTCAAAAATGAGCTTGCAGCTCCGGTCCTTTGTGAGACTGGACAGCCGCTTGAGACCTGCGGAATCGGTTGAGTGAGCTGCATCTGTTGCTCTTGCAGATTTATGCAAGCTTGGGGACACGCTTTGCAATGCTGTTGCCCAGTGGTCAGAGCGTCTCACTTACGACTTGAAGGCGGGGGTTCGATACCCGCGATCCCACTGCTTTGAGCAAGACACTTAGCTCTGCATTGCTTCAGTTCACCCAGCTGTGAAATGGGAGCCAGCATTAGCTGGGATAATTGAGGTTTGTGTGGCGACCTTCCCCCCAGTCCTTAGACTGAACAGCCGTACGCAGCCTTAAGATGTGCCGCGCTATAGCTGCTACGGAGCTGTCGGTTGCACATCATCAGGCCAACAGGGGCAGGTGTAATAAAAAACATTTTATTTGCAATGCTTTTGCAAATTAAACATCTTTGCTTCAATTCACACACGTTTACTAATGCCCAAGATCTGCTTCTATTTTTTAAGCTCAACGATCTACAGTCCACTTACATGAGCACTAATAAACGCTAGCTATATGCTTCAATAATTTCTATTCTGTGACCTTTGGTCGTAAAACACGTTTCAATCCTGCAACTGCATTCCCAACCGACTCACCCATCCAGTAGTTTCCTAATCTGATATCCGAATTCCCAAAGCCCTTCACGTAGGTGTCCCAGTTCTGGGCAAACGAGATGATGCGGTCGAAGTTTCGCTGGAATTCGACCGCGTATTGTGCCGGCGCCGACTCCGGTGCTCGAACATGCAAGTTGAAAAATCCGGTGTCAGAGTGGCCGGTTAGAGTGAACTCGATAGCTCTCTGTACCTTGGCGGGGTTCAAGTTAATTTGTTCCCGGACTTGCAAGCACTTGCGCCAACTGCGGCACTCGAATACCAGCTGGGCAACGGTTCCGTCTGTGCTTAGCCGAGCCGTCACTGGGACCCGAAATCCCTGCCGCTGTCCAGCTTCACAGCCAGTCTTTCCACCTTCAGGTGGGACTGGGGCTCTCCTCGCACATATTCGCCAATTTTTGCCATCATCGTGACCTCAAAGGTACCGCTTAAATAGTTGTAGATGATGTCAGCAGGCTGGTTCAAAAAGTTCACTTTGATCTTTGCAGAGACTCCGATGCCTAAGCAAAGCCAGATGGTCAGGTGCAGTGCGGTTTGGAGCTGCATCACTCACGACTGTTTCGTCTTTTAAAATTAAATTAAAACTTCTCTTTGACTGCTCTCGCTTGCATTTAATACGAGTATAGTTGAAATGCAATTGGAATTTAGGGATCGATATTTTAAATGAATTTCGTTCGATCGAGAGCTGGAATGCTGCATCGAAGTCACAGAAACCCAGTTTTTTTAGCAATGCATAGCGTTGTATACTTTAGAACGGTGGTCTACCCGAAGCTACAGGCTCAGCTCCATGCTTGTTTGGAATTCGGCGAATTTCATTTTTAAAGAGGCATCACTGCTTCGAAAAGATTGTGGATCAGTTGGAATTATGGAAATCTCCTCTTGCTTATTCATGATCGATTGGAATTCTTAAGCCTTAGCTGTTGCAGATAGATTGATCCTTTTATTTAAAATAGATCATGAATAGAATGAAATATTTGTCTCTGCAGCTAACTAAAGTGGAATTCAACCCGCATGCTACAGCCAGGACCGGTATTTGTTCCTGTAGACTGCCTCAGCGAGCCTGTCCAAGGCTAGACAACATCCATCAGTCAAGCTGAACAGAACTCCCGCTTCTACGCGAATGACAAAATTTCCTCGCATATCCTGCAAACTTTCTGCGCCATACTCTCTATACTTGCTACTTATCAGTAGACAATATATTCGCTTGGCCAGAACATCATCGTGTCGAGTAATGCAAGCTTGGAAATAACAGGACATCAGCTACCATAACTCTGAGGTGGGGGTGGGTTTTTATGTCGGTAGCTGAAGATCGAGGGACGGTTTCGGAAATTTGAATTGCCGCGCCTGAGCTTGAGTTCGCGCGTGAACTCATAAATCCGCCTGGATACTTCGTCTGCCGGGGTCCTCAATTCTGGGGGGAGGGTAGATATAGTCGCAGTCGAGCGGTCGCTAGCACGATCGTTAAGGTTTTTAGACACCGTTTAAATGTACGTCGATCTTCTCGGATGCTTACTAAGAGTAGCGTGAATGCGCCAGACGGAGCGATGTGAACCAGCTGTCACAGAAGACCTTGTACCCTAGGTCCAGCAAATTTTTACTCAATTCAACGACGATCTTCTCGCTCATCGATACATTACCGCAGTTTAATCCATCTCCAAACTTGTCGTTATCCTGATTAGCAGCATGTACATGAAAGTTCCACAGAAAACCTGTCGAAGCTTCCGTCAAGCAGTAGACCTTGATGCCGAATCTGGCACGCTTGTTGGGCATGAACTGCCGGAAAATGAGCCTGCCCTTGTACATGACCAGTTCTTCATCGACAGACACCTCTTGACGTGGGCTGTAATTTGCTTGGCAAATATCGCGGGCAATGTTAAGAAAAGGTCGAATCTTTTTCAAGGAGTCATGTTGGTTGTCGGTGGTGCAGTCGTAAAGTCGAAGGAATGATAATACAGTATCTGCACAAACCGATCCCTTCCAAGGCAATGTTCTTTCTGGAAGTATTCGCCGCCGTAGAAGTCTCCCGTGGACCAGTACATGTGCATTTTGGGCTTCTTCACAAGACCCATGTACAGGATGATTACTAGTGACTTCTTCACCGCATTGTCGGTACACGGTCTCCAAGTTGATAGCAAATTGGGAAGAGCTCCGTCCTGATCTTCAGCTGTCAAATGTTGAAGCTCCATGTCAGCTCGGGCGTTGGTCCAGATGCGAATGGCAGACACCAGATCAGCGGTGAGAAAGTGCTGCAGATAGAATTGCACCTGGGCCATTTTACCTTCAGGAGCTTGTGCTTGAATGTCCGGGTTCAGGCCAGGCACAGCGAGGAATTCGGGCAGATCGCTGAGACGCGAATCTTCACCATCTTGAGCAGTTGTCCATTCATTCTCGTTGGCGAACTCGACTCCATGCTCAGCTACTTCACCATTACTCTCACCATCTTCCTCGTCCAGCAAATCTCCATCGACACTCATATATTCGCTGTCGCTGCCATCGCTGGTGAAAACAGAACCTTCCATAATTGCAATTGCAGCATCATCAATGTTGTTAGCCATGATTTTGAGTCTCGCGTAAGTTTAATTAATTATACAGTAAAGTTGGACAAGATTGTGATATCAGTAAAAATTTACTGCATGATTCTGGACTGTTTTTACCATAGACAGTTTTAAAATAAACTGTAGTATCAGTCAAGCGCAAATTTTAGGACAGTTGGAACTCAATAGTTAAGTAAGCCAGTCAGTAGTCTATGGGAATTTCTTGAGCCGTAAATTGACACAGTGCTCTGTGGCAGTGGGAAAGAGATTGAAGCCCCATGGTACGCGTGGCATGCCATCCGTCAATAGTGACTGTGTGCGGAAAAAAGCATTGAACCATAGACAGACCCGGCCCAGCCAAAGTGGGGAAGAAACGAGTTTTTTTTCATTTCTTTGGCTAGGCCAATTAGGAATTGGAAGGATATTTCTTCCTTTACCGATGGAACGGCTAGCTGTCAATGGCCAAAACCCACTGAAAAATCAAGCCTGTGATTTCTAGACGAGGCCTGGGAAACGGTTAACAGCTGCCTCAAAACGAAGCCTGAGAACTGAGCAAGAAGCGAGTTGAGTGTACTTTTAATTTTCCACTCTCCATATCCGGCAGAACATGCAGCTTAACATTTCGGACTCACCCGTCTCTACCAGATAGGCGCTCTCATCTTCGGGATCAGCTAAGCAGCCTGTATGCGGAAGCACACATGCTGTGATGTCATACCCAGAGGAACTATTTAATGGGCGTCGCACCACATGGAGCTTAACGATTTCTTTCTGCAACTCTTGTTCCGAAGATGCCTTAACTAAAGAGAGAACTGCTTAAAATTATATAATACTAGCAAATGAGTACAATTTTTCAGTTGAAAATTTTATTAAAACTTAATATAAGTCCCTTCCGAGCAACTCGACTTAGCAAGTTCAGTTTTACTTATAGCAGCGAACAGGGTATATTCAACCCTCCCCCCAACAAAAGGTTCAATGTAGATTTAAATCTCTTTCAACCTACTCGTACGTACAGTATGAGATAGCGGTGTACGATTGAGAAGGTACTAAGTTGTACAGTTATTACAGATCCTAAAATACCCACTAATACCCACTAAACAGTGTACACAATTATTGATGCGCTTTTTGTGTACAGGGAGTTTTCTAGAATTTTCTATAAAAATGGAATTTCCGTGGAGTTTCCGCGGAATTGCCTTCCTTGAAATTTTGCAATACATATAGGTAGGTATGCGCCCATGTAAATGTAGACACGGGCGGCATGCGGAGAGCCCTTCAGAAAACTCTGCTTCTGTTCAATGAAGTGAGAAAAATCTGATAATCATCGATTATGTAAGTTACAAGCTCATAAGTTTTATGTAGCTAATCGTACATGTATTTTTATCCAATATAAAATGAACTGAATGCTTCAAGTACTAATTTATTGTATGTACATGTAACAATATTTCAGCCGCGTTACTCTGGTGGCTGCCATTTTCTTTGTTTTCACACTTTGCTTCGTGAAAGAGGCGCATGGGGGCCTTCAGTTACCCTTTTGCGTAAGTGCGCTTCTGTTGTTTCTTCAGATCAGACCGTTTGTGTTTGGGTATCGATCTTATTTTATTTACTTTATTTTTAAAAACGACCAGATGGGTCCGGCAGTACGGAAGACTGGCCTGGGCAGTGAGCAAGTGCTTGGGCAAAGCAGTGTTGCCAGTGAATGCAAACAAACTGTGGCACATATTCGGCAAAGAGAAGCATCTCTTCGACGACAAAATGACGCTGGCTGCAACAGCAGTTGATCTCGTCACCGCCTTTAATCCTGCCACAAAATATGCCACAACTATGGTCAGAATGACCCTGACAACAGGCGAACTCGTTTACATTGGCTGCACAGTGCTGAATGGAGGGTATGCAGCAATTGGAACGGCCTATATTGCAGAACAGCTTGCGGATGTTCTAGAGAAGCGTTGCTAAAGATAGAGGGATAAAAATTGATTCAGCAGGTGCACCGACAGTCTAAACAGACATTCGCTTTGAAACAGTATCCGTTTTGTTGTTTTATTTGTTATTCAGTTAGCAGCAAAGCAGCCGAGCAGAATATACTCGAACGCGTACTTTTGATATCCAGGCATGACTTTTTCTCTCAATACTACTCTGCTAGCTGTTTATTATACATAAATCTGCTTATTTAACATAAGCTTCGGTTGTGCGATTATGTCGCTTTAAAGTGCGCCTCGATCCTGACTCTAACGATCGATATTCGCTTTGAAGAATGTATCCGTTTTGTTATTACGGTTCAAGTTTATAATTGTTAATATTTCGTTAACTGTTTATGCAGCCCCAAAAATCATTTACCAGAATATACTCGCACTGTTGATTTCCAGATATAATTTTCTCCCTCAATACTACTCGGGTAGGTATTTACTATACAGAAAGCTGTTTATTTATCATAAACTAAGCTTTCGTGCCGGTTGTGACAATTTCGCTTAATAATAACAAAAAAATATGAGCCTAAAAACTAAAGGAACTTCAACACTGACTGACTCGCTACTGCATACGTTATTTACTCAGTATACTTGGTTAAATGTTTTATTTAAGCAGCACAGTAACAGTAAGCCATGGGCACAAGACTACTGGGCTACACCCCGTCCCACCCAATTAATGCCCTACAGAAGACTGACATGCAAAAAAGTCAATCAAAAGTCTTGCTACATGATGTTATGGAACTCTGCGAACAGTTTATGGATATATTTTTTTATAATCTGACTTAAAGAAGATGATTTATATTTAGAAACATTTAAAAAGTACCCAAAATACGATTTAAAAATCAACGCGTGCAGCATAAGCCATCAAAACACCCAATTAGCTTTTATATATTAGTGTTATATACTAAAAATGAAAAATGTATGTTTTTATGCAATTAGTGTTACTAAAAATAGTAATTTAGGCACAATTTTCTGAGACAGCAAAGTGCTGCTCAATCAATGAGATAAGGACTAAACAGATGCATAGAAGGAGATCACGAAGTGCGATTTATAACAGAAGAATCTCGAAAATAATTTACAAGAAAAGTTTATGAAAAAACTGGGATATTCAGTGTCCATAATTGTGTACGAGCGCAACCGTAAATTTCAACCTCAAACCCCCTGTAAACTGCCTTTCTATATATTCGAATGGATGGATGGATTTATGGATCTTTATTAAAAAAGCAACTTGCACTGCATGATAGATATACTGAAGTATATTCAGCCATCACAGAAGATAATTTCTTTAGTTCAGGTAAAGTCTCTCATAATCTTTGCGAGTGACGCAACTCAGCTACATGTACGGTTGGACGGATTAAAGCTACCCCGATCAGTTTTCTTGTTCGTATCTTATATTTCAGAACTGTCCAAGAGAAACTGCTCACTGGCGCATAGAGTGGCGACTTTTCAATGTTGCTGAGTATATATGTAGCTGTTGCTTGTTGAAATAATTGTCCATTGTTCCCTTAATAGCACTTCAGTCTCACTACTGCTTGCAATAGAACACAGATGAGGCTACTTGTCCAAAGCTGAGGTTGCGTATCGATATTAAACAGGGGTTGAGGTACAAACGCCAGAGCAAAAATACACGTAGCCCCATACGCACAACAATCAGCGACAGTTGACTGTCGACAATTCATCTAGCTTAACTCACTGCTCATCGCTCTTCTCAGATCTGCCGGCCCGTCTCAGGCCACAGCGTCGGCTCCGTCAGCCGCATGGGCCTGGCCGGCGCCGAAGATCTTGCCGAGCCCAGCCTGGCCGTGGTCATAGTTTCTCTGGCGCTCAAACTCCACCATGGCCAGCGGCCGGAAGTTCATCACGTAGCCGCGGCGCCAGCAGTCGGAGGTGTTCCCCCGGCTGTAGTGCAGGGTCTGGCCCGAGTGCAGGGTGCAGTCGCCCGGCTGCAGCTCGCACGGCACCCCGTCGGCCTCGGAGCCGTCGCAGGTGAGCACGTGGGTGCCCGCAGCGGCGGAGCGGTGCGGCAGCAGAGGCCGGCGGTGAGAGCCGGGGCCGAACCACATGCAGCCGTTGTCCAGCCAGGTGGCATCCACAGCCAGCCAGCAGGACACGGCCCTCTTATCTGGCATGTCCAGCCAGTAGGCGGCGTCAGCGTGCCAGGGCGTGGGCGTGTTTGACTGCGGCGGCTTGGCCAGCATCATGTCGAAGTCGAAGTCCATGTCGGGGCCGAGCAGCGCCCGGGCCAGCAGGCGCAGGCGCTGGCGAGCAGGGCAGGGGTCCGCGAGGCCCTACGCCAGAGAGAGAATTTGCGCGCGTTTACAATGCGACTCGTGAATGCTCATAAAATCTGCTTGATGGATGAGAAACCTGTGCGATGCAAAGGTATGCCAGAGATTGTCTATTGAAGACACAAGACCCGAATACCTCAGAATAAAATAGCCCAGACTAAATTATGCTAAATCTTTAAAATCCCAAACTAAAATACCCCAGGCTAAAATACATACCCCAGACTAAAATGCCCTAGACTAAAATACCCTAAACAAAAATATAGCCTAGACTAAAATATCCCAAAACTAAAATATCTCAGAATAAAATACCCCAGACTAAAATATCCCAGATCCAAATACCTCAGACTAAATTACCCCAGACAAAATATCACAACTAAAATACCCCAGACTAAAAAACCCCAGACTAAAATATCCCAAAACTGAAATACCCCAGACTGAAATACCCCAGACTAAAATGCCCCAGACTAAAATACCCCAGACTAAAATATCCCAAAACTGAAATACCCCAGACTGAAATACCCCAGACTAAACTGCCCCAGACTAAAATACCCCAGACTAAAATATCCCAAAACTAAAATATCTGACTAAAATACCCCAGACTAAAATATATCAAATCCCACGCCGCACATGCACGAACAGGCTGGGCCACATGATCTGGCAGATGTTCTCCTTGAACTTGGCATTCTGCACAGTCTGCGTGTTCCCCAAGTCGTGCCGGTGGCTGCTGGCGTCGATGCTGCCGTTCAGCAGCCGGTCGTACAGCTCGCCGAGCAGCGCCACCTCCGAGGGCGTCAGAACGCCGCGGACAACCGCGTAGCCATCGTTGTCGAACTGGGCCTTGAGCTCCTCGACTGGCTGGGCAGCCAGCCAGGCCTCGGGGCTCGCGCTGTCCTCAGGCCACAGCACCGTGGCCTGGTGGCAGCTTCCCAGGCGCTGCTCCTCCGATAGCGTGGGTCGGTGCGACTGCGACATTCCCGATCGGGGCTGCGGGATGGAGTTGTGGGCGCTGCCACGCTCAGTCCAGGTGTTTTGCAGGGCCGGGTTTATCAGTTATCAGGGGGAGTATTTAGAGTGCTCACAGAGAGGATCAAATGGTGTTCCAGGGCGAATCAATTTTTTTTTAATGACGGATCTAGAGGCATTCAATGGGAAATCTATGGGTGTTTCAGTTCAAACCAACGGGTACAGGGGCGGATCTCGATGATACAATGGCGGATTTCAGGGTACAGGGGCGGATCTCGATGATACAATGGCGGATTTCAGGGTACAGGGGCGGATCTCGATGATACAATGGCGGATTTCAGGGTACAGGGGCGGATCTCGATGATACAATGGCGGATTTCAGGGTACAGGGGCGGATCTCGATGATACAATGGCGGATTTCAGGGTACAGGGGCGGATCTCGATGATACAATGGCGGATTTTAGGGTGCAGGGGCGGATCTCGATGATACAATGGCGGATTTCAGGGTACAGGGGCGGATCTCGATTATACAATGGCGGATCTCAGGGTACAGGGGCGGATCTAGGGGAACAGGGGCGGATCTAGGGGAACAGGGGCTGATCTAGCGGTACAGGGGCGGATCTAGGGGAACAGGGGCGGATCTAGGGGAACAGGGGCTGATCTAGGGGAACAGGGGCTGATCTAGCGGTACAGGGGCGGATCTAGGGGAATAGGGGCGGATCTAGGGGTACAGGAGGGATCTAGGGGAATAGGGGCGGATCTAGGGGTACAGGGGCGGATCTAGGGGAATAGGGGCGGATCTAGCGGTACAGGGGCGGATCTAGGGGAATAGGGGCGGATCTAGCGGTACAGGGGCGGATCTAGGGGAACAGGGGCGGATCTAGCGGTACAGGGGCGGATCTAGGGGAACAGGGGCGGATCTAGGGAAACAGGGGGGATCTAGGGGAACAGGGGCTGATCTAGCGGTACAGGAGGGATCTAGATGATACAAGGGCGGATCCAACAGTGTTAAAGATTTAAGTATCAATGGTACCAGAAATGAAACTAAAGCAACAGTGACACAAACTACGCATTTCTCAATGTAGCGGCTGAGTGCACAGGTAAAATTTGCAAGAAATTGGATTAAGTCAGTAAAATTGGGTCAATCAATAACAGGCTCTTATTTAAACTAGATATATTTGCTAAAATATTTGCTAACCACGACAGCAAAACTCAATTAAATAATTGAAAGCACAAAACCGGCTGTTTAGTGATCTGTGAGACTACAGAGGTTAAATTTTCAATTGATTAATTTATGATTTTGAACTGAAGAACAACTGCGAATTTATATGCAGATTAGAATACAGTATGGAAACTGAGATGGGGGACTTCATTAGATAAGGATGAGAGTAGATCAGATAGGGATGAGAGTAGATCAGATAGGGATAAGAGTAGAATAGATAGGGATGAGAGTAGATCAGATAGGGATGAGAGTAGATCAGATAGGGGTGAGAGTAGATCAGATAGGGATGAGAGTAGATCAGATAGGGATGAGAGTAGATCAGATAGGGATAAGAGTAGATCAGCTGGGGATGAGAGTAGATCAGATAGAGATGAGAGTAGATCAGATAGGGATGAGAGAAGATCAGATAGGGATGAGAGTAGATCAGATAGATATAAGAGTAGATCAGATAGGGTGAGAGTAAATCAGATAGAGATGAGAGTAGATCAGATAGGGTGAGAGTAGATCAGATAGAGATGAGAGTAGATCAGATAGGGTGAGAGTAGATCAGATAGGGATGAGAGTAGATCAGATAGGGATAAGAGTAGATCAGATAGGGATGAGAGTAGATCAGATAGGGATGAGAGTAGATCAGATAGGGATGAGAGTAGATCAGATAGGGATGAGAGTAGATCAGATAGGGATGAGAGAAGATCAGATAGGGATGAGAGTAGATCAGATAGATATAAGAGTAGATCAGATAGGGTGAGAGTAAATCAGATAGAGATGAGAGTAGATCAGATAGGGTGAGAGTAGATCAGATAGAGATGAGAGTAGATCAGATAGGGTGAGAGTAGATCAGATAGGGATGAGAGTAGATCAGATAGGGATAAGAGTAGATCAGATAGGGATGAGAGTAGATCAGATAGGGATGAGAGTAGATCAGATAGGGATGAGAGTAGATCAGATAGGGATGAGAGTAGATCAGATAGGGATGAGAGTAGATCAGATAGGGTGAGAGTAGATCAGATAGGGATGAGAGTAGATCAGATAGGGATGAGAGTAGATCAGATAGGGGTAAGAGTAGATTACATAAGGATGAGAGTAGATCAAAAAGAGACGAGATAAGATTGGAGCCTGAAGCGATTTGAGGTGCATCTAAAAAATGGAAGCCGGCACCTCAGCACCGTGGGCCGGCAGTGGCAGGTTGGTCGCTGCCGGCCTCCCGTATGGCGCCCTCGAGCCAGTCGGTTTCATCGGTGGCGGGCTGGTGGCAACCGGCCGACTCGCCAGCGGCTGCCCTGGCCGTCAGCTCGTCCACGATGGCGGACGCGTCATCCTCCAGAGAGGCCGTGGAGGCGCCGGCGGTGACGGCGGAGTTGAACAGCACAGGCACGCTGGCAGAGTTGACCAGCAGGAACTGGACATTGGGAGCCTCCTGCTGCTGCTGCTGCTCAGCTGGCAGGTCAACCCCGGCTCCGTTTCCAGTGAGCTCTCGCAATGCCTGGGTGAGCAGATCCTCTGAGTCCTCGCTGAACTGGCAGATCTGCTGCTGCTGCTGCTGCTGCGGCTGCTGAAGCTGCGGGTGCGGCAGGCCGCTGGCGATGGCGGCGCGGATTTGGGCGCGGGTTGGCGGCGCCAGAGCGGGATGGGCCTGGCGCATGTGCCAGGTGAGCTTCTCCTTCTTGGCGTACTGGCGCGGACAGTGCGGGCAGCAGTGCGCCATGCTGATCACGGATGGCGCCGTTGAGACCACCATGATGGGCGCGGATGAGGATGCTGAGGAGCCAGATGCGGGATTCGAGTCCGGGACCAGCGAGGCAGCAACCATTGAGGCGACGCTGCGTGGCGGCGGCAGGTGCAGGTCGGGCGGGCTGGCGACCCCGTGCACCCGCTGCAGGTGCGCCTGGCGCTGCTGGTCGGAGCGGAAGAGGCTGCCGCACAGCGGGCAGGGCAGGTTGTTGGGCCGGCTGCGCACCTGCTGCAGCAGCGGCAGGTTCAGCTCGCTCAAGCTGCTCAGCGGGATTTCCGGGTGCACGCGGACCTGATAGGGATCAAGTGATCAAGGTGCCGAGGTCAAGGGTCAAGGTGTTGATGTCAAGGTGTAGGGGTCAAGGTGTAGGGGTCAAGGTGTAGGGGTCAAGGTGTAGGGTCAAGGTGTAGGGGTCAAGGTGTAGGGGTCAAGGTGTAGGGGTCAAGGTGTAGGGGTCAAGGTGTTGATGTCAAGGTGTAGGGGTCAAGGTGTAGGGGTCAAGGTGTAGGGATCAAGGTGTAGGGGTCAAGGTGTAGGGGTCAAGGTGTAGGGGTCAAGGTGTAGGGTCAAGGTGTAGGGGTCAAGGTGTTGATGTCAAGGTGTAGGGGTCAAGGTGTAGGGGTCTAGGTGTAGGGGTCAAGGTGTAGGGGTCAAGGTGTAGGGGTCAAGGTGTAGGGTACGTCAAGGTGTAGGGTACGTCAAGGTGTAGGGTACGTCAAGGTTTTGATGCCAATGTGCTGCGGTCAAAGTGCTGACTGAGTTTGTGGCGCTAAGATCCAGACGTACAGCAATAGACTCAAAGAGAATACCAATACAAACAGGAACATCATATATTGAACTACAAACCATATGATTGACCAGCACCCCACGCCGCTTGAAGCCCAGACTGCAGTCGCGGCATTTGTAAATAAACCGTTCAAAATCGGTGGAGGGCACCTGCGGCACGCATCTCGGCTTCTTGGGCCGTCCGGGGAGGTCGCCGACGCCTTTGCTGCCCTTGCAACGGCCCAGCCTGAGGTGAGCGGCGAGTTTGTCTCTGCGCGAGAACCTGCGGCCGCAGCCCTGGCAGACTGGCTGCTGGCTGACCGGCAGGTTGCCGGCTGAGCTGCCAACGCCGCTGCGGCAAACGCTGGAGGCGGCCAGATGGTCGCGCAGGCGAGACCGCTTGGCGAACCTCCGACCGCAGTGGTCGCAGGCAAACTGCTGGGGCGGCTTCAGCTGCTGACTGATGCCGGAGCTGTCGGTGCCGCCGCCGCTGTGGCAGTTGCGCTGGTGCCGCTTGGCCTGGGCGAGGGTGGCGGCCCGGCGGTGGCAGACGCGGCAGGGAAAGTCGCCGAGCGCAGGGTCCCGGTGGGCGGCCTCGTAGTGCCGGGCCAGCTGTCGGCGGCTGCGACTGCAGTGGCCGCAGAGCTGGCAGACCGGCTGTCCGAGGCCCTGGCAGTGCGACTTCAGATGGTTGCGGAGGCAGCCGGCACTGGGGCTGCGGGTTAAATACATACTTTCGATACATATCGGCTACCTGAAATAAATTACTTTCGATACATATCGGCTACCTGAAATAAATTACTTTCGATACATATCGGCTACTTGAAAATAACTTAATTTTGATACATATCAAATGCCTGAAAAGCATGCTTTCAATACATATCGGCTACCTTAAAAACTACACTTTCGATACATATCGGCTACGTCCTGAAGATAACTTAATTTCGATACATATCGGCTACATCGGCTACATGAAGCTCACGCAGCATTGTTTATCCAGTAGACTGATTCAACTCTCCCTCACCTGTCGCCAAAGCTGCACAGCGGGCAGGAGTCGAACACGGGCCCTGCCGGGTCCATGCGGACGCCGTGCGCCTCGGCCGCGTGGCGCAGCAGCTCGGGCTGTCCGGGGAAGGCCAAGCCGCAGGCTGAGCAGCCGAAGTCGCAGGCGGCTGACAGGCCGGCGATGCGCGGCTCCGGCAGCGAGTGGGCCGCGTCCACGTGCTGGGCCAGCTGGCGGGCGCCGCCCTGTAGCAAAGCGCATAATGTACTTTTTGCATGTAAATGTCGCTTTTTGTATACTTTTCTACGCCTAGAGTACTGCTCCCATCATGCAGGTGTTAATCCCTTAATCAGAGATCCCATCATACAGGTGTTAATCCCTAATCAGAGATCCCATCATGCAGGTGTTAATCCCTAATCAGAGATCCCATCATGCAGGTGTTAATCCCTAATCAGAGATCCCATCATGCAGGTGTTAATCCCTAATCAGAGATCCCATCATGCAGGTGTTAATCCCTAATCAGAAAATCCCATCATACAGGTGTTAATCCCTAATCAGAGATCCCATCATGCAGGTGTTAATCCCTAATCGGAGATCCCATCATGCAGGTGTTAATCCCTAATCAGAGATCCCATCATGCAGGTGTTAATCCCTAATCAGAAAATCCCATCATACAGGTGTTAATCCCTAATCAGAGATCCCATCATGCAGGTGTTAATCCCTAATCAGAGATCCCATCATGCAGGTGCTAATCAGACATCAAGCAGGATTCAGCGGCAGCTCACCTGGAGCACGGCGCAGCAGACCGGACAGTCAACTCGGCCGCCATGTCTCAGGGAGTCGGCAAAGCCGGCAGCTGCATCAACCTGGACGCTGGCCACGTCATCCAGCTGCACATCGACTTTGACGCAGCCGCGCGAGTGCAAGCCGGCCAGAGCGGGATGCGGCATCACCAGGCCGCAGCGGCGACAGCCGAACTCCAAGCCGGCTGAGGCCAGCGCTGCCTGCAGCCTCCTGCAGAACTCCGCCGGCTGAAGGCGAGTCCGGCGGCGCTGCAGCCGGCGACGAATTGAGCTGATGCTGGCGCTGCCGCGGCCGCCCTTACCGGTGCCACTGATGTCGGAGCTGACGAGCTCGCTTTGACCGGATTGAGCGGCGCCTTCACCTGCCTGCAGCTGCCGCGGCTCCGAATCTGAGGCGGTGGCGGCCGCGGCGTCCTGCACAGCGGCGGGTCGGCGCTGGCACAGCCGGACCTTCAGCTGGTCGAGAGTGGCGGTGGACACCCGGCCGATGGCTGCAGCAGTGCTCTGGCGCTGATGGTGAGCGAGAGTGAGTGAGTGAGTGAGTGAGCGAGAGTGAGTGAGTGAGTGAGTAAGTGAGTGAGTGAGTGAGTAAGTGAGTGAGTGAGTAAATGAGTGAGCGAGTAAGCAAGTGAGTGAGTGAGTGAGTGAGTGAGTGAATGAGTGAGTGAGTAAGTGAGTGAGTGAGTAAATGAGTGAGCGAGTAAGCAAGTGAGTGAGTGAGTGAGTGAGTGAGTGAGTGAATGAATGAGTGAGTGAGTGAGTGAATGAATGAGTGAGTGAGTAAGTGAGTGAGTGAGTGAGTGAGTGAGTGAGTGAGAGAGAGAATGAGTGAGTGAGTGAGTGAGGAAGTAAGTGAGTGAATGAGTGAGTGAGTAAATAAGTGGGCCGCTTTCACAAGACCGAAATTCTTCTCAAAACAATTGGGAAATGCGGTGCGTAATGTTATTCTTGTGAAGCTCTGGAATGTGTGAATGACAAAAGGAAAGTTTTACGACTAAGAATGAGAATTTGTATGAATCACACACCATGTGTGAATGACAATAGATGTGTGAATAAAATGATTAGAATTTTTGAAATGAGTAAATTTAAGCTCACTCTGAATGTGCTTGATCAACATTTACAGCCTCACTTGTGAAAGCCACCGCCCCACAGTGAGCAGGCATCAACTGCCGTCTCACTCACCATTTCACCGCTACAAGCTGCAGACCGAGCCAGCTGCTCTCCGAAAGCCACCTCAGACAGCCGACTCCGAGCCATCGCCAGCAGCCTCTGCGCCCTGACAGCTGTCAGAGCAGCCACCGATGCCTGCCGCCCAGCCTCTGCCCTGGCAACGCATCCACCAGCCACTCCACTCCGGCAGAAGCCACTCCGCGCCAGCCGGGCCATCCAGCGGTTCAACGCGAAGCGCAGCTCCTCGCCAGCCGGCACAGACTGGGTGCAGCGAAAGTACAGCTGGGAGCCGCGCTGATGCGCCAGTAGGTTGTGCCTGCGCTGCGAGCTGCAGGTCTGCAGCAGGTGAAGGGGTGGCGCCTTTTGATTGATAGATTTTACAGCTTATGCAGTTAAGGTGATTCTCATTGAGCGGTTTTAGCCACCGACTTAGTGTGACACTGCTATGCTGATCCATGTGACACTGCTATGCTGATCCATGTGACACTGCTATGCTGATCCATGTGACACTGCTATGCTGATCCCTGTGACACTGCTATGCTGATCCATGTGACACTGCTATGCTGATCTGTGTGACACTGCTATGCTGATCCATGTGACACTGCTATGCTGATCCATGTGACACTGCTATGCTGATCCATGTGACACTGCTATGCTGATCCATGTGACACTGCTATGCTGATCTATGTGACACTGCTATGCTGATCTGTGTGACACTGCTATGCTGATCCATGTGACACAGCTATGCTGATCCATGTGACACTGCTATGCTGATCCATGTGACACTGCTATGCTGATCTGTGTGACACTGCTATGCTGATCTGTGTGACACTGCTATGCTGATCCATATGACACTGCTATGCTGATCCATATGACACTGCTATGCTGATCCATGTGACACTGCTATGCTGATCTGTGTGACACTGCTATGCTGATCCATGTGACACTGCTATGCTGATCCATGTGACACTGCTATGCTGATCCATGTGACACTGCTATGCTGATCTGTGTGACACAGTTATTCTGATCTGTATGACACTGCTATGCTGATCTGTGTGACACTGCTATGCTGATCTGTGTGACACTGTTATTCTGATCTGTATGACACTGCTATGCTGATCCATGTGACACTGCTATGCTGATCTGTGTGACACAGTTATTCTGATCTGTATGACACTGCTATGCTGATCTGTGTGACACTGCTATGCTGATCTGTGTGACACTGCTATGCTGATCTGTGTGACACTGCTATGCTGATCTGTGTGACACTGTTATTCTGATCTGTATGACACTGCTATGCTGATCCATGTGACACTGCTATGCTGATCTGTGTGACACAGTTATTCTGATCTGTATGACACTGCTATGCTGATCTGTGTGACACTGTTATGCTGATCCATATGACACTGCTATGCTGATCCATGTGACACAGCTATGCTGATCTGTGTGACACAGTTATGCTGATCTGTGTGACACTGCTATGCTGATCCATATGACACTGCTATTCTGATCTGTATGACACTGCTATGCTGATCCATGTGACACTGCTATGCTGATCCATGTGACACTGCTATGCTGATCCATGTGACACTGCTATGCTGATCCCTGTGACACTGCTATGCTGATCCATATGACACTGCTATGCTGATCCATGTGACACTGCTATGCTGATCCATGTGACACTGCTATGCTGATCCATGTGACACTGCTATGCTGATCTGTGTGACACTGCTATGCTGATCCATGTGACACTGTTATGCGGATCCCTGTGACACTGCTATGCTGATCTGTGTGACACTGCTATGCTGATCCATGTGACACTGTTATGCGGATCCCTGTGACACTGCTATGCTGATCCATGTGACACTGCTATGCTGATCCATGTGACACTGCTATGCTGATCCATGTGACACTGCTATGCTGATCTGTGTGACACTGCTATGCTGATCTATGTGACACTGCTATGCTGATCCATGTGACACTGCTATGCTGATCCATGTGACACCGCTATGCTGATCCCTGTGACACTGCTATGCTGATCCATGTGACACTGCTATGCTGATCCATGTGACACTGCTATGCTGATCCATGTGACACTGCTATGCTGATCCATGTGACACTGCTATGCTGATCTGTGTGACACTGCTATGCTGATCCATGTGACACTGTTATGCGGATCCCTGTGACACTGCTATGCTGATCCATGTGACACTGCTATGCTGATCTGTGTGACACTGCTATGCTGATCCATGTGACACTGCTATGCTGATCCATGTGACACTGCTATGCTGATCCATGTGACACTGCTATGCTGATCCATGTGACACTGCTATGCTGATCCATATGACACTGCTATGCTGATCTGTGTGACACAGTTATTCTGATCTGTATGACACTGCTATGCTGATCTGTGTGACACTGTTATGCTGATCCATATGACACTGCTATGCTGATCCATGTGACACTGCTATGCTGATCCATGTGACACTGCTATGCTGATCCATGTGACACTGCTATGCTGATCCATATGACACTGCTATGCTGATCCATGTGACACTGCTATGCTGATCCATGTGACACTGCTATGCTGATCCATGTGACACTGCTATGCTGATCCATGTGACACTGCTATGCTGATCTGTGTGACACTGCTATGCTGATCCCTGTGACACTGCTATGCTGATCCATGTGACACTGCTATGCTGATCCATGTGACACTGCTATGCTGATCCATGTGACACTGCTATGCTGATCCATGTGACACTGCTATGCTGATCCCTGTGACACTGCTATGCTGATCCATGTGACACTGCTATGCTGATCCCTGTGACACTGCTATGCTGATCTGTGTGACACTGCTATGCTGATCTGTGTGACACTGCTATGCTGATCTGTGTGACACTGCTATGCTGATCCATGTGACACTGCTATGCTGATCTATGTGACACTGCTATGCTGATCCATGTGACACTGCTATGCTGATCCATATGACACTGCTATGCTGATCTGTGTGACACTGCTATGCTGATCTGTGTGACACTGCTATGCTGATCTGTGTGACACTGCTATGCTGATCCATGTGACACTGCTATGCTGATCTATGTGACACTGCTATGCTGATCCATGTGACACTGCTATGCTGATCCATGTGACACTGCTATGCTGATCTGTGTGACACTGTTATGCTGATCTGTGTGACACTGCTATGCTGATCCATGTGACACTGCTATGCTGATCCATGTGACACTGCTATGCTGATCTGTATGACACTGCTATGCTGATCTGTGTGACACTGCTATGCTGATCTGTGTGACACTGTTATGCTCACCTTCCGAGGCTGCAAGAACACGAGCCAGTTGCACTTATTTACATCAGTCAGATCAAAATATTGCAATCCCCGAGCTGTCAGCAGTGGCACAAGAAACTGTCCTGTGCAATGTTGGTCAACCAGAGGAGCCTCCAGTGGGCCAAGCACTGCACCACGGGGCACAGGCTTGCGGGCAAACAGCCCAAGACAGCGAGGGTGAATGTGCGACTGGGCCACAATGAACTGCTCTCTGGGAAGGCTTTTCATTGCCTGAGATGATCCAGTCCCTTTCAGACAGGCTGGTGGCATGGCCAAAGCTGCAGACTGCAAATTCTGTATGCAAGCAGCATATAAAAAGTAACAAAAGATTAATTATGTTCAAATAAAATGTAATAAATGTTTTTTTATTAAATCTAATCTTTTACCTATATTTTTATTAGCCTTGGCATATATGGCCTGGCATCAAAACCACTAGAAAAAAATGATTCAGTATAAATGGTCTAGCACAAAAAGAATCACTTATATTTTAGGCATAATTGTATTTCATTTGAAAAGTAGAAAATTTGAATAGCAACATGTCTATCATTGTATTTATCATTAAAAAGTAGAATGTAACTTCCAAAAATCCTGCCATAACCTGACAAATTGTACATTATTTTCTTTTTATTCTGGTAGAGTAACTCACTTAATAAATAGGAATAAAACGAATAAGAGAACAAACATTAAGTTGTTTTTATTTACTTTAATTTAATTGCCAATGCATTTTTACCCTTGTAGGTCATCGTCAGGGCAGTAATGAAATTGAAAAGTTTAATAAACAGTTGAATAAATGTGCCTATAATATAGTGAATACACAATATAAATTCGTGTACGTAGTTTTCAATTGAAACAAGTTCTAACACACGGTGCAGTAATGTATACTCCAAGCTAAAACATGCTGAGTACGCGGCTGGCACCCCCCCCCATAGCTAGCTGGCAGTTTAGGCTTAGGTTCTGATCTTTGATGTACATAGCCTCTAAGATTGTTCAAAGTGTGCTCATGGTGGCAAAAATAGATAATCTTAAATAAATCAATTGGCTTGCTGTTACAGCATGAGTTGCATGTGAGAAGGTGCTCCTGTACAGCAGATCTTTTGGTCCAGTGCTCCTTGACCCTAGTGTACAAGTGTTGCTTAATTTTTCTAATGTACAAAATACTCTAGTCACTAGAGCAGTGAAATTTATAAACAACACCTACATTGAGAGGCCAAGGCACATGGGACTTCAAGTTGCAGACATACTGGGACACTGTGCTCGATTGAGTTTGTAGAGAAAATACTAAGACTAAACTATGAGATATTTAAATTAGAGTTAAATTGAATCTAAGATAAGCTAGTAAGTGAGCACAGGGCCCAAACAAGTATATTTATATGACTAATTTAGACTCCAGATAATAAGGAGAGGGGTAAAGTGCGCGACTGAAGAGATAGGCAAGAATGGAGAGCCAATCAGAAGGCAGCAAGGGAGAGAGAGAGAAGAATAACAAGATTAAGCAAGACAGAGAGAGAGAAAACAGAGTAAACAGAGACAAATAAAGGTGAACTAAGAAATGACTAGGAAAGTTGCAACAGAGTTCAAGAAAAAAGTGAAAAAAACTGTTCAAAAAAGCTTCAACATGCAGCTTAGGACCACATTCCGCATGGAGGTGTCCCAGGAAATTGGTGGTAATTTTCAATTTCATTACTGCCCTGACAATGACTTACAAGGGTCAAAATGCATTGGTAATTAAATATAAGTAAATGAAAACAAGTTAATACTTGTTCTCTCATTCATTTCTTTTTTATATATTTAATCATTTTATTTTTTACATGAAAGAATGAAAGAATTCAACTTCATTAACAGAAAAAACTCCTATATAAAGCTATATTATCATTGTCAGTTTTTTTGCAACATTCAAATATAGCTGCTACCCTCTACTCCTGTTCATTATGTTAGGTATATAATATAAGTGATAAGCCTCATATAAGACTGGCACAAATGATAGTAGTTTATCAATTTTCTTGCAGCAAAAGCTTAAAAATAAAACCAACTATGGATTTATTAATGTAGATACTTAGTATACAAGTTGCATCTCATTTTATAAGACTTATAAGATCAAAATAGAAAGTTGACAATCTAACTACCAAATAGTTACTTTGACAACTACTAATAATCCTGGATAAAAGTCTTGCTTAGGGGAAAGAAAATGCACATGCATATTCTTGGGATGGCATACAAATATGTATTATATTAGCTAAAAATAACCATGTTGTATACAAGTAAAAGTCAAAGCCTATGATTTGGCAACAAAAAGCTTTTTGCCTAAGAATGCACAAATATAATATGCTTAGGCATATAGCTTTAAAGTGCCTGCAAGTAGGCCTTTTTAGCATGCACAAATATGTAACTACTTTTGTCTAAGAATTCTATCCTGGCTGACAAGTGACTAATGTCTAATGAGTATCAAGGTGAAAATATTAAAGACTAAAATATTTATATTCAATATTATTAGGGCCTAATATTCATAATCATATTCAATATCTGGTATTTGAATCAGTTCTGTTCAATATTTGAATCAAGTCAACTAAAATATTCATTTTATTTAATCTTTATAGCAGATACAATTTTTATGCTATAAAATTCAAAGAAAAATGCCACCTTGCTGACTATGGCATGATATGCATTCATTGCATATGCACTGTACACAGTAAAATAATAGGCCTATGTCATATTATATATTATAAAATATAATATAAATCATGACTAGGCTGAGGGCCTAGGCCAAAAATTGCATGTTGATATGGATAATCATATTCAATATTGGACCTTGAAAAATCTTGGAATGATCAGGTAAGAGATAAATAGAATAAATTCGTCACAAGTAGAATGACAAAAAATAAAAACTTTTGCCAGAATGGGCCCAGCCAGGAACTGGAGCTGGGGGACAAGATTCTCGACATCGACATCTCTGATCTCTCAGTAGTCTAATATCTAAATCGGGTAGTCTTATAACAGTCCAGAACATGCTTGGGCGCAACCCAGGGATTCACCCGGCCGTTTCTATTGGCAACACACACATGTAAGTCGCTATTGGATGGAATAGTAGTCACGTCACTGCTCTCAGCCAATAGCGACTTACATGTGTGTGTTGCAGTGTTGCCAATAGAAACGGCCGACGCCGAGTGATTCCAAGGTTGCGCAAGCAAGCGGGTCATTGAAATGGAGCTTAAATATTTATTTTCTTAACAGAACTAGGCCCTAGGACTTCTATGGCAGATAACAAGAAAATGAAAGCAAAAAACTTCGGAGGGATTAAAAGCAAAGAACTTGATTCCTTAAATGCATTAGCATTACACTCTTCGAAGAAGGTGTGTTCGAAGAAAATTGCTAGTTTAAAATATTTATATGACTATAACGAATTTTTTGTGTTGATAAAAGCTAAAAAAAATGTTATCGCCGCATACCACTAGTATAAAATGAACAAAAAGCTCCTCTTATTGCTCTAAGTAAGTTATGTATGTTTATACAGACTAAATAAACGTTTATGAAGTTGAACTCATACTCAATAATTGGTCAATTAAGTTTTATTCTATCCTGCTGCACTCTGACTCTGGCAAGCAACTAAAAGACTGGAAATAGAAATCAGAAATTTTGTGTTTTAATAATCCTATTATTTACTTGCATTTCATTTCTGCGATAGCTATATAAGTCTGAGTCGTAAATTCGTAGGCCTAATTAAAATTTTTATTATTTTAGACTTATTAGTTTAGTTGTAACAAATGACTCAACAATCGCTGGATGCTCTTTATAATGACTTTGATAAACTTTACAAAGATTTTTCTAGCTACAAGTCTAACTTCGATTCTGATCTAAATCAGCTACTTGAAGAGTGTCAAGCATTTCTGTCAAAATCTGCTGCAATTGATGGTAAGTAAATTGAGAATCAAGTTAATCTTAATTAATTGTTATAGGCCCCTACTTTTATAATAATATAGTAGGCCTAGTTTGCCTTAGTTCTAATAGCAAGTATCTAGGCCCAGGCCCAAATTTTTGGTCCTTAGATAGTTTATGTAAACCTAGCAGAACTAAATAATTTGAATGAACTTGTATAAAGAATATAGGATATTAGTTAGGCCCTATTTATTAATTTAATTTTATCTTCTAGCATTTAGTTTTTATGAGTGGAACTCCTCTAGAGAAGAAAGGGGAAGAACTCCCATCACTGGAATTCTATTCCTTGGAATCCATCAGCTGAAATTCTATGATTTGAATCCCATTGTCCATATCATATCCTTTATAAAGCCTTTTAAATACCTGTGTCTAGGGGTTGCAAAATCCCCTCTTTTTAATCCCAGGATCCCAATATTTAAAAACAAAAAATCCTAGGATCCCAGGATTGACTTTGGGATTAGAGATTTCCTCCTAGTTTACCTTGATTATGTCATAAATTCTGATTTTGGTAACAAAACAAGCATCCTATTTGTGCATTTTCACACGTTTTTAACACCATTTAGCTTGCTCGTTGCTCATAATTGTTATTATTAACATAAATATGTTAGCGACTTTAGCTTTCATTGCATAGCAATAGCACTATATTGCTACCATATCATATATTTAGTGTTCTGAGTTGAGTTCAGAGTCTTCATAGGAGTTGCATCATACAATTAGGCCTAAATCATATCTATTAAGCATCAAGTAACTTATTGATCTTCTAAGTTCCACTTTGATCTAAATGACAAGAGAAACAAGAACTTGGGGTAAACAAAACACAACTAGGAAAGAGGCCTTCAGTGGCCCAGCCTTATCTTGCAGCCATCTACCTTCCAGGTCTCCCTGCACCTACCACCTCATACAAAGGCAGAGCAGATTGTTAAAGTCAATAAAGTGTATATACACTATGGTATACATATATACACAAAGCTCTCATTCCTCTCTAGCCTATCTAGCCAACCAAACCCAATCATATACCCAGAGCCCAGACCCCACCCCAACCTATCTTAGCAAGTTTCATTTCTCTCCCTATCCCAAGAGCCAGGGTCTGCCTACTAGTGCTGCCTCTAAGTCTGACCAATGATTGCAATTGGAGTTTGTTTTATCCATACTGTCTTTCTTGACTGACTATACAATACACAGTGCACAGCACAGTGCATATGCATATGTACTATACCATCATAAATTAATCATAATATCTTAATTTTTACTATTTCAGTAACTCAGTTTCTACTTTTCACATTTCAATATTTAAATCCCAAATCCAAACATAATCCCGACTTTTAATCCTAGGATCCCATAATCAAAAAATGTCTAAATCCCAGGATTTTGGGATCCCGGAATCCTGGGTTTGTGACCTCTACCTGTGCCCTGCACTCTCATTTTTATCCTCTTTTTTCTCCTTACTAATTTCTCCTCTCCACTCTTTCATCTCTCATCTCTGATCTTTCATCACTCTATTCTCTCCTCTCTCCCTTCTCTTGCTTCTCTCTCCTCTATTCCTTCTCTTCTCATTTCTCTCTCTTCTCTACTCCCTTATTTATCTTTTCTCCTTCGTAAACACATGCAGGTACAAATGTGTTTTGTTGTTCTTTCTTTAAAGTTTGTTCGCACATTCTTTTGGAGCATATCAATCAATACATATTTATTATTCTCACTTGTTACTGAAGTGGCTGTTACCAAAGTGGTCATTTTTTGTTACCAAAGTGGCTGTTACCAAAATGGCTGTTATCCAAGTGGATTGTTAGCCAATATATTACTAACTGATTTTCTAATCAGTTAAATAGCTATAATTGAGAATTGATTAAGATGCAATAGCTTATCACTTTTTTATCAATCTGTTACAAATTGGTAATGACCAACTAGAAGTCAATCCTAATGTTAGGCTCTTATCAATTGTAACTGCTATATAGGAGCTCAAAGCTTAAGTTTACTTTTTGCATAGATTTTTTGACATTGAATATTAGAAAGCTACAAGAATGATGCAAGTATGAATTTTGATTTAAGAATGCATGCAAAATAGTTCTGGGGATTAAAATTCAGCAGAAGCAAAATCCATAAGTTTCAGCAACTTTTAACTATAATATAAATAACTTTAATTGCTAATTATAATCTAGAAGTTCTTTGTTAGATGCTAGTCTATCTTCTCAATGTTAATCATAGTCTGGCATTAGAAAACTGTGGGCTTGTGGGGTTGTCATGCAATTCATAGCCATGCAATTAGAAATTTGGAGCCAATGAGAACCTTGTGACTCGTGAGTGTGTATGGGTGCTTGCCTGTATATAGTTTGTTATTTTTTAGGGATGTTAGTAGTTAGTGCATATCACTCCTTTAAAGAGAACTCCATGTCATATCTGGCAAGTTGAAAAGCTCACAAGTTGCAATATGTTGGCAAGCAGGTGCAAATTGCTTACAGATCAAAATAGCACTTCAACCCAACCTTGTGCATTCTAAATGCATGTTTTTGGACTCGCAATCTTGCAGAGTCTGGCGGTGATTGCAGCGTGGAGCCCAGCACCCGCCTGCGCCTGCAGCAGCTGCACCAGCGGCTCAAGAAGCGACTCTCTGAGGCCAGCAAGCGCCACAGGGAGCTGCACGCCCCGCTGTCTAAGATGGGCAAATTAATTGACAAGTCCTTTGTCACCGAGCTGCCCGAATCGCTTTCGTCAGCTCAGCTGGAGTCCGATGCTGAGAAGCTGCAGGTAACTAAGGCGGATTAGGTGTCAGCTGTTTGATGGATTATCTCTGAGCTGAGTATGACGGATTATGGCTGAGTTGAGAGATTATCTCTGAGTTAAGATGGATTATCTCTGAGTTAAGCAGCGGATTATCTCTGAGTTAAGCATGACGGATTATCTCTGAGCTGAACATGACGGATTATCTAAAAAGTTGTGAATGACTAATCCCCGCCCCAGGTGCTCAACACTGCCATCTGCGAGCACCTGATCCGGGAGGGCTCCATGGAGGTGGCGCAGGAGCTGATCAGGGAGGCTGGCCTGGCTTATGAGGAGTCGCACCTGCCCGCCTACGCCGAGCTTAACCACGTGGTGGAGGCCCTGGCCAAGCGGCAGCTGGAGCCGGCGCTGCAGTGGCTGCAGGACAACCAGAAGTCACTCAGCAGCGAGGAGACTGGCCGCTACCTGGAGTTCCTCATCAGGCGCCTGCAGCTGGTGCAGCTCGTGTCCAGCGAGGACGCCAAGCCGGAGGCCATCCTGCAGCAGGCCCGCCTGCTGGCCGCCTTCTCGCCAGCCTGCGATGCCGACATTCGTCGCCTGATGGGCTCGCTGGCCTTCGTGCGGCGTAGCCTGCACAGCTCGCCGTACAAGGTTGGCGCTGGGGTCGGCTTAGGGGGGGGGCTTGATGGCTCCCGTCATTCATTGGTCCTGGGATTCAACTATCTAGTCCCAGGAGTTGGAATCCTATGATTGAAAATTTCACGTATGCGATTTCGGATCCCAGGGGTAAGAGTTCAAATCCCAGGTGTACGATTTCGGATCCCAGGCAGATAAGCCTGAAACTTAAAAAATCTAAGATTTTAAATCCTAATTCTAAGAGCTCGATTCCCTAATACGAATTCGAATCCCCAAACCACAGTCCCAGAGTTCGAATCCCCAAACCACAGTCCCAGAGTTCGAATCCCCAAACCACAGTCCCAGAGTTCGAATCCCCAAACCACAGTCCCAGAGTTCGAATCCCCAAACCACAGTCCCAGAGTTCGAATCCCCAAGCCACAGTCCCAGAGTTCGAATCCCCAAGCCACATTCCCAGAGTTCGAATCCCCAAACCACATTCCCAGAGTTCGAATCCCCAAGCCACAGTCCCAGAGTTCGAATCCCCAAACCACAGTCCCAGAGTTCGAATCCCCAAACCACAGTCCCAGAGCTCGAATCCCCAAACCGCAGGACCTGTTCGAGTCCCGCCTGTACCACGAGCTGTCCCAGCTGCTGGTGTCCGAGGCCAACAAGATGCTGGGCTTCGCCAAGGACCTGCCACTCTCCGTGGCCATCAACGCCGGCTGCGCCGCCCTGCCGCCTCTGCTGAACATCCAGACGGTGATGAACCAGCGGAACCTCGGCGCCGCCATCACCGGCGAGCTGCCAATCGACATCGACTTGGGCGACGAGCTGCGCTTTCACAGCGTCTTCGCCTGCCCGATCCTGCGGGCCCAGACCTCCGATGCCAACCCGCCTGTGCGGCTGGTCTGCGGCCACGCCATCTCCAGGGATGCCGTTGCCAAGCTGGCGAATGCGTCATCTAAGTGCGTGGGGTTTGGAGATTTTGCTGTGTGGGATTTGGGGATTGTGCTGTGTGGGATTTAGGGATTTTGGTATGTGGGATTTGGGGATTGTGCTGTGTGGGATTTGAGGATTTTGGTGTGTGGGATTTGGGGATTTTTGTGTGTGGGATTTGGGGATTTGGGGATTTTGGTGTGTGGGATTTGGAGATTTTTGTTGTGTGGGATTTGGGGATTGTGCTGTGTGGGATTTGGGGATTTTGGTGTGTGGGATTTAGGGATTTTGGTGTGTGGGATTTGGGTATTTTGCTGTGTGGGATTTAGGGTTTTTTTGTTGTGTGGGATTTGGGGATTTAGTTGTGTGGGATTCGGGGATTTTTGTTGTGTGGGATTTGGGGATTGCGGTGTGTGGGATTTAGGGATTTTGTTGTGTGGGATTTTGGGATTTAGTTGTGTGGGATTTGGGGATTTTGCTGTGTGGGATTTAGGGATTTAGTTGTGTTGGATTTGGGGATTTTGTTGTGTGGGATTTGGGGATTTAGTTGTGTGGGATTTTGGGATTTAGTTGTGTGGGATTTGGGGATTGCGGTGTGTGGGATTTAGGGATTTTGTTGTGTGGGATTTTGGGATTTAGTTGTGTGGGATTTGGGGATTTTGCTGTGTGGGATTTAGGGATTTAGTTGTGTTGGATTTGGGGATTTTGTTGTGTGGGATTTGGGGATTTAGTTGTGTGGGATTTTGGGATTTAGTTGTGTGGGATTTGGGTATTTAGCTATGTGGGATTTGGGGATTGTGCTGTGTGAGTTAGGGATTTTTGTTGTGTGGGATTTGGGGATTGTGGTGTGTGGGATTTGGGGATTGTGTGTGTGGGATTTAGGGATTTTTGTTGTGTGGGATTTTGGGATTTAGTTGTGTGGGATTTGGGGATTTTGCTGTGTGGGATTTAGGGATTTAGTTGTGTTGGATTTGGGGATTTTGTTGTGTGGGATTTGGGGACTTAGTTGTGTGGGATTTTGGGATTTAGTTGTGTGGGATTTGGGTATTTAGCTATGTGGGATTTGGGGATTGTGCTGTGTGAGAGTTAGGGATTTTTGTTGTGTGGGATTTGAAGATTTGCTTGTGTGGGATTTAAGGATTTTTGTTGTGTGGGATTTGAAGATTTGGTTGTGTGGGATTAGGGGTTTTGTTGTGTGGGATTTGGGGGATTTTGCTGTGTGGGATTGGGGGGATTTTGTTGAGTGGGATTTGGGGATTTTGTTGTGTGGGATTTTGGAATCGTGTTGTGTGGGATTTTGGAATCGTGTTGTGTGGGATCTAGGGATTTTTGTTGTGTGGGATTTGAGAATTGTGTTGTGTGGGATTTTTAAAGCTACAACCCGCAGTCCGCCCCGCAGGTTCAAGTGCCCGTACTGCCCGATGGAGATGGAGACCTCGCAGGTGCAGGACATTTACTTCTGACAGCCCTGTGCGGTGACAATTGACGATGGTTGCCGCGTCTGTCAAATCTGATCGGCCCTCGGATCTGCCTGGGGTCCCGCAGCCTCAACCTGCCTCCGGTCTGTCGTCAGCACCTGCAGTGGGTTTTTTGTGTGACCCTAAGTCGGTGTAGAATTTCATCTGGCGTTTGTTTTTGTTTTTATCAGTTTTTTATTAATCAACAATTTAAATTGGTGCGCTTGCTATCCAGAAACATTTTTAATTTGTTTTACTTGTCAAATATATCTTAAATTTTTTTAGCTGAGAGTAAAATTGATGATTGGAAAATTCACTAAAATCTCTTACTGACTACTTAGCCCACTGTCAGTAGTGTGATTAGCGCACTCAATTATTATAATAGAAGCTATTGGTATAAAAGTACAAATAAATGATTAGTTATTAAGCACGTATATTATATTTCCCAACCAGTCTGCATTGCCTCTGTCTGTCTGTCACCTGAGCTGCATTGAATAATAAACTGGCACACCGTATGGACTTGATTTCCTTTGTACATACTCATTTAATCATTGTTGTTGACAAAATATTCAATGAAAATTGTACTCGCTCCGTTCTTATCAGCTGATCCAGGGTTCGGCATACGCAGCCCGCTAAGCCTCTATCCAGCCCTCGGGTTCCTTTGAAACTTCACAATAGCAATCCGGCCCGCTCAGGGTTTGCCTTTTCTCAGCTCTCTGCTCTCCCCTTCTCATCGCTCCTCTCCCATCTTCTCTCTTCTCACCTCACCTCTTCTCTTTCCCCTTCTCACCTCTCCTTTTCTCTCTTTGCCCTACTCACCCCTCTCTCCTCTTCTTTCTCCTTCACACCCCTCTATTCTCCCTCCTTTCCTCTCCTCTCCTATCTCTCGGCTCTCCCCTCTCGATCCTCTCTCTCTCTCTCTCTCCTTTCTGTGGTGTCTCAACAGACTAACACAGGAAACACGAGTACGTGGCAGGTAAGACTTTTTGCCGGAAAAAAAGTGCGAGCTCCACTTAGGGCAACCCGCGCTTATATTTGTTATTTAGCAGTAAATTGTTACACGATCGATAAATTCAACCGCCATAATGTCACGTGATTAAAAATACGTTTCACAATACAATATACGAATAATTTATTAACTGCACTACTTAAAGTAGAGTAGTAAGAAAAGGTTAGTTAGACGAACGGCCCTTTTACGGGCTCCTAGTCACGACACAACACTTTCTCCTCTCCTCTCGATCCTCTTTCCCATCTCTCGGCTGTCCTCTCTCATCAGTCATCTATTCTCACGCCATTTCTTTCTCATTTGGCCGGCAGCAAAGGGCAAAAGTTGGCCAACCCTCAAGAAGTAGAGATAAGCTCACTGTATGGTAGCTGGGAAATTCCGAACTGAACCGTTTCTTAGTGTAATTCAATTTTCCACCGGAGCCAGGGCAAGAGGGGGGCTTTACGGTATTTGCACTTTGTGATGCTCGGTTGGTGGCAAATGGAAATTTTTTGGCGCCAGTTCAATTCGTTGAAAGAATTTGCTTCACTCCGTCTGCTACTGCTTGCGGGAGCTCTGCTGCTACCGTCTGCTTGCACTGGCTTTTTTGTTGCCTGTCTGATGCTGTAGGGCTGCCGGACCGCATCTGGGGTTTCTAAGAGAGCCGATTGCAACTCGCTTGCTGACTGCTTTGCCCTGTGTCTGTATGTGTCTGAACATGTCTGCCTGTGTCTGTCTGTCTGTACATGTCTGTCTGAACATGTCTGCCTGTGTCTGTCTGTCTGTACATGTCTGTCTGAACATGTCTGCCTGTGTCTGTCTGCCTGTACATGTCTGTCTGAACATGTCTGCCTGTGTCTGTCTGCCTGTACATGTCTGTCTGAACATGTCTGCCTGTGTCTGTCTGCCTGTACATGTCTGTCTGAACATGTCTGCCTGTACATGTCTGTCTGAACATGTCTGCCTGTGTCTGTCTGCCTGTACATGTCTGTCTGAACATGTCTACCTGTACATGTCTGTCTGAACATGTCTGCCTGTAAATGTCTGTCTGAACATGTCTGCCTGTACATGTCTGTCTGAACATGTCTACCTGTGTCTGTCTGAACATGTCTGCCTGTACATGTCTGTCTGAACATGTCTACCTGTGTCTGTCTGCCTGTATATGTCTGTCTGAACATGTCTACCTGTGTCTGTCTGCCTGTACATGTCTGTCTGAACATGTCTGCCTGTGCCTGTCTGTCTGTCTACATGTCTGTCTGCCTGTACATGTCTGTCTGAACATGTCTACCTGTGTCTGTCTGAACATGTCTGCCTGTGTCTGTCTGTCTGTCTACATGTTTGTCTGCCTCTGTCTATCTCTCTGCCTATTCATCATACTTGTATTTTATGTCTATATCTCTATCTATCCAATCTTTACACCAGTCTGCTCCGTGCCCCCACAGCCGAATCTCCATGGCGTGCACCGGCAGACCCCCTCCCTCTGAGATATCCGGTGTCGCCGCAGGCAATAATTATTACTCTGGCACTTTTCCCTCCCCTGCCGTCCCAGGAGATCGGATTCCGAGCTGCTCACTCGGGATGTCTCAGCTCGCAGATTGAATCATGCAGCCCACAGGATCGCCCAGCACCTTTGTGCGGATTCCCAGCGTGTACTCGAATAATAAATAACAGGCATGAATGCAAATATTTTATCCGAACAGAAAATCTCTGCAGACAACAAGAGGCAAGCGCGCATGTCTCTATTCTGCAGCGGCTTCTTTTGATCGAGTGTGCCCACGAATAAATGCAGCCCAACATGCGCTGCAGGACAAATATTGGCTCACTGTTAAGGCTTAATGCTGTAGTGAAATTTTGAATTTTTGTTACAGCCAGGGCCTCAGCTAGTCGAGTGTCTTGAGAGGCAGCAGTGTAAATCAAATACTTCCCAGCACCGAATTTTAGTCCGGCTTGAGTTGAATGGAGTATTGGAATACTCGGTGCTTGGATGTTTACTGGGCGCCAATGTCTAATTCTAGATTACTTTAGGTAGCGCCATGTCTAGTAAATTAATAAAGATGGCGCCAATGTCTAGTTGGTAACTAGATAGCGCCAATGTCTTCTAGATGACTATAGATAGCGCCAATGTCTTCTAGATAACTATAGATAGGGTCAATGTCTTCTAGATGACTATAGATCCCAATGTCTTCTAGTCTAGATGACTATAGATAGCGTAAATGTCTTCTAGATGACTATAGATAGCGTCAATGTCTTCTAGATGACTACTATAGATAGCGCCAATGTCTTCTAGATGGCTATAGATAGCGTAAATGTCTTCTAGATGACTATAGATAGCGTCAATGTCTTCTAGATGACTATAGATAGCGTAAATGTCTTCTAGATGACTATAGATAGCGTAAATGTCTTCTAGATGACTATAGATAGCGTCAATGTCTTCTAGATGACTACTATAGATAGCGCCAATGTCTTCTAGATGGCTATAGATAGCGCCAATGTCTTCTAGATGACTACACTATAGGTGGCTCCAATGTCTGTTAGATAGCTTTAGATGACGCTAATATCTAGGTGTGAAGTGGGCGCCATGCCAGTGTCTAATAGCGCTATTCTCTGGCCCCAAACGCAAGGCGGACCTGTAAAAGCCGTCTATTTGTAACGCTTTAGAATTTATTAGGCCAGTGAAAACTGCCAAAGCGAACATGCAAATGTATGCGAGCGCATGCAGGCTGACTGCAAGCATTGCGTAGGTCGGTGAGATTTTGTAATAATAATTAATAATATTATTATTGCAAATTACACAGACCGGCCATTGCACTCAGATGAAATCCGAAACTACAGTGTTGCTATGCAATGTCACGACCAAATTCATGTCTGCTTCATCTGCATATCCAAAGTTTCATAACTTGACGAAATTCTGAAATCAAGGGCAAATTAGCAGTCATTCCAGTTCAGGCGCACCCATAGCTCACATAGGGTGTACAGCGGCCCCGACTTTCTCATAGTCAGGCGTTTACACTCTCTGTGCCTTCGGGGTGACACAGGTTGCGTAGCATCTGACACAGATTGCATAGCATCTGACACAGATTGCATAGCATCTGACACAGATTGCATAGCATCTGACACAGATTGCATAGCATCTGACACAGATTGCATAGCATCTGACACAGATTGCATAGCATCTGACACAGATTGCATAGCATCTGACACAGATTGCATAGCATCTGACACAGATTGCATAGCATCTGACACAGATTGCATAGCATCTGACACAGATTGCATAGCATCTGACACAGATTGCATAGCATCTGACACAGATTGCATAGCATCTGACACAGATTGCATAGCATCTGACACAGATTGCATAGCATCTGACACAGATTGCATAGCATCTGACACAGATTGCATAGCATCTGACACAGATTGCATAGCATCTGACACAGATTGCATAGCATCTGACACAGATTGCATAGCACCTGACACAGATTGCATAGCATCTGACACAGATTGCATAGCACCTGACACAGATTGCATAGCATCTGACACAGGTTGCATAGCATCTGACACAGCATCTGACACAGATTGCATAGCATCTGACACAGGTTGCATAGCATCTGACACAGATTGCATAGCACCTGACACAGATTGCATAGCATCTGACACAGATTGCATAGCATCTGACACAGCATCTGACACAGATTGCATAGCATCTGACACAGATTGCATAGCATCTGACACAGATTGCATAGCATCTGACACAGGTTGCATAGCATCTGACACAGATTGCATAGCATCTGACACAGATTGCATAGCACCTGACACAGATTGCATAGCATCTGACACAGGTTGCATAGCATCTGACACAGGTTGCATAGCATCCGATACAGCATCTGACACAAATATAGCCAGAATCTGACGCAGAATCAAATGTGGCTGATGCAGCAGTGTCCCAAATCAATCTTCTGGCACCATTTGACTCCGAAGCGTTCGCCCCTACCATCAGAGCGAAACGAATTTCCAAAAAAGAAACTTTTATTTACAAACGGGGGAATTTTCTAATTAACCGCGGAGCCTCTGCATTTTGTCTCCGCTCATCTCCGACTCATTAGCAGACTCAATGGAGCAGCGGGAGGCTGGGCCCGGGCACTTCTTCATCTCGCACAGCTCTGGGCCCAGGCCGGGTCTGAGGAGACCCAGAGTTTAATGAATAAGTGAGGGAATTCAGTGAGCTGGGAAATGAGATCAGCTCACCAGCGCCTTCCTATGGGGATAAAGAGCTGGGAAAGTGCGCCCGGCTTCTCTGCGGACTTCTCTGCGGGGCAGACCGGCAGGCAGACAGACAGATAAAAATAAATACTCAGGAGGGCTGCGGGCCACCCTGGCGAAACGCCTTAGGCAATTTTGGCCATTGCGCTGACTACTGAGCACATGCAAGCAGTAAAGTGTAAAGTGGCCATGACTTTATAAGTGTCAGGCATGTACAGACAGACTCAGACAGACTCAGACAGACTCAGACAGACTCAGACAGACTCAGATAGACTCAGACAGACTCAGACAGACTCAGACAGACTCAGATAGACTCAGACAGACTCAGACAGATTCAGACAGACTCAGATAGACTCAGACAGACTCAGATAGACTCAGACAGACTCAGATAGACTCAGACAGACTCAGACAGATTCAGACAGACTCAGACAGACTCAGACAGACTCAGACAGACTCAGATAGACTCAGACAGACTCAGACAGATTCAGACAGACTCAGATAGACTCAGACAGACTCAGATAGACTCAGACAGACTCAGATAGACTCAGACAGACTCAGATAGACTCAGACAGACTCAGACAGACTCAGACAAACTCAGACAGATTTAGACAGACTCAGACAGACTCAGACAGACTCAGATAGACTCAGACAGACTCAGACAGACTCAGACAGACTCAGATAGACTCAGACAGACTCAGACAGATTCAGACAGACTCAGATAGACTCAGACAGACTCATATAGACTCAGACAGACTCAGATAGACTCAGACAGACTCAGGCAGATTCAGACAGACTCAGACAGACTCAGATAGACTCAGACAGACTCAGACAGACTCAGACAGACTCAGACAAACTCAGACAGATTCAGACAGACTCAGACAGACTCAGACAGACTCAGACAGACTCAGATAGACTCAGACAGACTCAGATAGACTCAGACAGACTCAGATAGACTCAGATAGACTCAGACAGACTCAGACAGACAGGCACCGGAGACCTGGCACTCATGGCCCTCAGCAGACAAATGAACTTCAAGCTCAGACAGTCCAATCGCCCCAGCTCAGCAGCTCAGTGCCAGCCGATTAGCTCCAGCCTCAGTCGATAGCAACTCAGGCGTGAATATTTAATGGCCAGTTTAAGCAACTGGGAGGCTGCACTGGACCGGTTTTGGCACTCGGGCTGCACTTTTGCATACCTGTGCAGGCAGGCTAAACACACAGTACAGCTAATGAAGTCAACAATTTTATAACTAAGAGCTGTGGTTTGCTGCCTGCTCCTAATGGGAAAGCCTTGCTTTTGAATTTCTGCTTCTGGACCGATTTAAAGAATTTGGCATACATTTTCCTTTCCTGCCCAATGAATTGTGAAAACTGTTTATGGTTGGCGATTGACTTGCAGCTGATGAATGGGGACTGCCAGTGGCCCTACCTATTTTTAGCCATTCTGCGAGAGGTGAGCGGACTTGTGAATTGGTTGAACGGACATTTATAATGAGTCAATGGATATCTAAAATGAGTGATGGGTATCTAAAATGAGTGAATGGAAATCTATAATGAGTGAAAGGATATATAAGATGAGTGAAAGGATATCTAAGATGAGTGAATGGATATCTAAGATGAGTGAATGGAGACCTTAAATGAGTGAATGGATATCTAAAATGAGTGAATTGATATCTAAAATGAGTGAATGGATATCTAAAATGAGTGAATGGATATCTAAAATGGGTGAATGGATATCTAAAATGAGTGAATTGATATCTAAAATGAGTGAATGGATATCTAAAATGAGTGAATGGATATCTAAAATGAGTGAATGGATATCTAAAAGGAGTGAATGGATATCTAGTATGAGTGAATGGATATCTAAGATGAGTGAATGGATATCTAAGATGAGTGAAAGGATATCTAAAATGAGTGAATGGATATCTAAGATGAGTGAATGGATATCTAAAATGAGTGAATGGATATCTAAAATGAGTGAATGGATATCTAAAATGAGTGAATGGATATCTAAAATGAGTGAATGGAGACTTGAATCTAGAGTGAACATTTGAGCAGTTGAATGGATTGATGAGGAACAGAGAACAGGGGCGCACAAACTCAATTATTTACTTTCGTGGATTTTAGCAAAGATTTCCCGGCAGAAGCAGATAAGCTGGCAAAGTTCCTCCCAAGGCGGCCTGGCTGCTCAGGCGGTGCTCACGAGCCAATTGATCCTGGAGAAAGAAATGCATTTCTAATCTGTTTCAGATCAGCGAGATTGCCATCAGCTTTATTCAGCTGCTGAACTTTCTTCTCCAAATGGTTTTTCTTGTTCAGAGCTGGCAGAAATTATCCGAAGTTGCTGTTGTGAGCAGCAAGCCGCGTGTCCCCAGGTCACCCCCGTGTCGGCCTTCTGCTGAAAAGTTCACTCAGTAAAATTTATTAGGGAAACTGTTCACCCCCCCGGACTGCTTTGAACTCGACTGACCTTCTGGCCAGCCATCAGCTGCGTGCCGAGGCTGTGGCGGCTGCGGCGATGAAGGTCCATCGATTTCCTAGAAAGTTCCGCACGCTCAGGCTGTTACCTTTTACTCTCCCCACTCTTCACTCTCCCCACTCTTTTCACTCTCCCCACTCTTCACTCTCCCCACTCTTTTCACTCTCCCCACTCTTTTCACTCTCCCCACTCTTTTCACTCTCCCCACTCTTTTCACTCTCCCCGCTCTTTTCACTCTCTTTTCACTCTCCCCACTCTTTTCACTCTCCCCACTCTTTTCACTGTCCCCACTTTTTTCACTCTCCCCACTCTTTTCACTCTCCCCACTCTTTTCACTCTCCCCACTCTTTTCACTCTCCCCACTCTTTTCACTCTCTTTTCACTCTCCCCACTCTTTTCACTCTCCCCACTCTTTTCACTCTCTTTTCACTCTCCCCACTCTTTTCACTGTCCCCACTCTTTTCACTCTCCCCACTCTTCACTCTCCCCACTCTTTTCACTCTCCCCACTCTTTTCACTCTCCCCACTCTTTTCACTCTCCCCACTCTTTTCACTCTCCCCACTCTTTTCACTCTCCCCGCTCTTTTCACTCTCTTTTCACTCTCCCCACTCTTTTCACTCTCCCCACTCTTTTCACTGTCCCCACTTTTTTCACTCTCCCCACTCTTTTCACTCTCCCCACTCTTTTCACTCTCCCCGCTCTTTTCACTCTCCCCACTCTTTTCACTCTCCCCGCTCTTTTCACTCTCCCCGCTCTTTTCACTCTCCCCACTCTTTTCACTCTCCCCGCTCTTTTCACTCTCCCCGCTCTTTTCACTCTCCCCACTCTTTTCACTCTCCCCGCTCTTTTCACTCTCCCCACTCTTTTCACTCTCCTACCGTCTCTTCACTTTTTTTCCTAGCTCTCCTATTCTCCCAGCTGTCTCCCGCAGTCTATCGCCCTCTGTATCCGTCTCTGAGGCGGAATAAAAAAAGCGTAATCAAACGCTGATCTGTGAATGGACACAAGGCTACAAGATCACCCGCAGTCCACCCAACATCATGGATGCTGCAGCGATACTGAGCAGCCAGGGAGCGACCAGCCTCGCAATCGATGCCCGGCCCGAGCCCGCCGTAATTGCCGCCGGTCACGCCATCGCTTTGAGCTGCCCAGTGACGGTGGTGTGGCAAGAAAAAAAAGAAATTGAGACGGGGCAGGACGCGATTGCGTAATCTGTGATAGCCGCTGACCTCAGTGGCCACGGTGCACGGGAGCTGGGGTTGCTAATGATGACGCGACTCGGGAGGCTGGATACACTGATGAGGCATTGAGCAGCTTCCTATGATCAATTGGAATTGCAACCTGCTGGACTCAAGGGCTGCTCAGCTGTTGATTTGCGGCTGGCTTTACCTGACTGACCTTTTCTGCTCCGGCTTCGATTGGGGTGATATGGAGCTGGTGTGACTCCCTGCTATCTCTGTTTTCTGATCTCCGATCTCTGATCTCCGATCTCTGATCTCCGATCTCTGATCTCCGATCTCTGATCTCCGATCTCTGATCTCCGATCTCTGATCTCCGATCTCTGATCTCCGATCTCTGATCTCCGATCTCTGATCTCCGATCTCTGATCTCCGATTTCTGATCTCCGATCTCTGATCTCCGATCTCTGATCTCCGATCTCTGATCTCCGATCTCTGATCTCCGATCTCTGATCTCCGATCTCTGATCTCCGATCTCTGATCTCCGATCTCTGATCTCCGATCTCTGATCTCCGATCTCTGATCTCCGATCTCTGATCTCCGATCTCTGATCTCCGATCTCTGATCTCCGATCTCTGATCTCCGATCTCTGATCTCCGATCTCTGATCTCCGATCTCTGATCTCCGATCTCTGATCTCCGATCTCTGATCTCCGATCTCTGATCTCCGATCTCTGATCTCCGATCTCTGATCTCCGATCTCTGATCTCCGATCTCTGATCTCCGATCTCTGATCTCCGATCTCTGATCTCCGATCTCTGATCTCCGATCTCTGATCTCCGATCTCTGATCTCCGATCTCTGATCTCCGATCTCTGATCTCCGATCTCTGATCTCCGATCTCTGATCTCCGATCTCTGATCTCCGATCTCTGATCTCCGATCTCTGATCTCCGATCTCTGATCTCCGATCTCTGATCTCAATATTGCCAGTGAATCCAAACCGTTATTCTAGTTTTACCGCAAGCCAAGGGGTCAGCATGGGGGGGCGCCGGTTGCCCACCTCAGTTACTGACAGCAAGCCAGTGAACCACAGCCATCTCGCAGCTACAATAATGAGAGGCGCTTTCAGACATATTTTGGAACTTGTTGCGCGTGTTTTTGGGATTTGGGCTTTTTAAACCGCAAGACAGACAGACAGACAGGCAGTGACAGACAGCCCCCAGCAGCGACTTGCATTGTTACGTAATCAGTTCAATGGGGGCCGCTTCTAGGAGAAGAGAGAGAGGCTTAGCCAGAGCCATAATGCCAAGAGATTTGCCGGCAAAGATAAAAAGGGCTGCAAAATCTGCTGCTGCGGCTGCTGCTGGTGTAGATGGGGTGCCGGTCATCGCTGGACCCCTGCCACAGCCACAGGGGCGGAGGCCCTGGCGGGAGGATTTCGCTGACGGGTGATGACAGGCGAGGGGATTGGGGATAATCTCCATAGCGCTGCTGCCGCCAGAGATTTGAACATGGTCGGGTGTGCCAAAACCGGAGTGTCAAGACTGCTTGAGGCTTGGTTGAGTTGGTCAACTGAGGAGAGCTGCACGTACGAGTGTTGGACTATGAGCAATGAGCTAATGAGTATGAGCAATGAGCTAATGCGTGTTAGTGGAGGCTTGGATTTGTGAAGGTTGGCCTGTGAATGCAGGTAACAATCGCATTCGACATGTGTTTGGACAGGCCTCAATCAGTCGGTACTGGGACAGGCCTGTCGGTACTGGGACAGGCCTGTCGGTACTGGGACAGGCCTCAATCAATCGGTACTGGGACAGGACTCAATCAGTCGGTACTGGGACAGGCCTCAATCAATCGGTACTGGGACAGGCCTCAATCAATCGGTACTGGGACAGGCCTCAATCAATCGGTACTGGGACAGGACTCAATCAATCGGTACTGGGACAGGACTCAATCAATCGGTACTGGGACAGGCCTCAATCAATCGGTACTGGGACAGGACTCAATCAATCGGTACTGGGACAGGACTCAAACAATCGGTACTGGGACAGGCCTCAATCAGTCGGTACTGGGACAGGCCACAATCAATCGGTACTGGGACAGGCCTCAATCAATCGGTACTGGGACAGGCCTCAATCAATCGGTACTGGGACAGGACTTAATCAATCGGTACTGGGACAGGACTCAATCAATCGGTACTGGGACAGGACTCAAACAATCGGTACTGGGACAGGCCTCAAACAATCGGTACTGGGACAGGACTCAATCAATCGGTACTGGGACAGGACTCAAACAATCGGTACTGGGACAGGCCTCAATCAGTCGGTACTGGGACAGGCCACAATCAATCGGTACTGGGACAGGCCTCAATCAATCGGTACTGGGACAGGCCTCAATCAATCGGTACTGGGACAGGACTCAATCAATCGGTACTGGGACAGGACTCAATCAATCGGTACTGGGACAGGCCTCAATCAATCGGTACTGGGACAGGACTCAATCAATCGGTACTGGGACAGGACTCAATCAGTCGATACTGGGACAGGCCTCAATCAATTGGTACTGGGACAGGCCTCAATCAGTCGGTACTGGGACAGGCCACAATCAATCGGTACTGGGACAGGCCTCAATCAGTCGGTACTGGGACAGGCCTCAATCAGTCGGTACTGGGACAGGACTCAAACAATCGGTACTGGGACAGGACTCAATCAATCGGTGTCCTTCGGTACAACCCTAAATTTCTGTATTTTCCACAATTGCCTTTTTACCTTATTATACGAGTAGCTTCCCAGCTTCAGCCCGGTACAAGTCATCACTGATTAATCATATTGGTTGCCAGGCTGTTGCTTGGGATAAAGGGATATTAGGCGGTGAAACTGCAGGAGAGAAAGTGCTATCGGCTTATTGTACACCTGAAGAGTTGCACCTTCATTAATTACTAAGGCAAGCCCGCCAGGCTAATCAACACTGCCTGTGCGGTGCCGCAAGGTGGGGCTTGGATTGACCCTGACTGACCTCTCACATTATTATAGTGTATTAAAAGCAACAGGGGATCATAAATCATAGCCCGAAAGACGCTTGGGAGTTTTCGGCACCACTGATGATAAAGCAAAGCGGATCCGGCTGGCTATGGATTTTGTGTTTTTGTGCTAGCCAGGCAGGAGTGTCTGGGATGCGGAGGCTCAGGGCGGAACTGGGAGAGGCGCTGAGAAAGTAGAGATTAGAAGAGATCTGGGATGCGGGAGAGATGGAGAAGAGAGGGGAGACAGGAGAGAAGAGAGTGGAGACAGGAAAGATAGAAGAGAGGGGAGACAGGAAAGATAGAAGAGAGTGGAGACAGGAAAGATAGAAGAGAGGGGAGACAGGAAAGATAGAAGAGAGGGGAGACAGGAAAGATAGAAGAGAGGGGAGACAGGAGAGAAGAGAGGGGAGACAGGAAAGATAGAAGAGAGGGGAGACAGGAAAGATAGAAGAGAGGGGAGACAGGAGAGAAGAGAGGGGAGACAGGAAAGATAGAAGAGAGGGGAGACAGGAAAGATAGAAGAGAGGGGAGACAGGAAAGATAGAAGAGAGGGGAGACAGGAAAGATAGAAGAGAGGGGAGACAGGAAAGATAGAAGAGAGGGGAGACAGGAAAGATAGAAGAGAGGGGAGACAGGAGAGAAGAGAGTGGAGACAGGAAAGATAGAAGAGAGGGGAGACAGGAAAGATAGAAGAGAGGGGAGACAGGAAAGATAGAAGAGAGGGGAGACAGGAAAGATGGAAGAGAGGGGAGACAGGAAAGATAGAAGAGAGGGGAGACAGGAAAGATAGAAGAGAGGGGAGACAGGAAAGATGGAAGAGAGGGGAGACAGGAAAGATAGAAGAGAGGGGAGACAGGAAAGATAGAAGAGAGGGGAGACAGGAAAGATAGAAGAGAGGGGAGACAGGAGAGAAGAGAGGGGAGACAGGAAAGATAGAAGAGAGGGGAGACAGGAAAGATAGAAGAGAGGGGAGACAGGAAAGATAGAAGAGAGGGGAGACAGGAGATGGAGAAGAGAGGGAGAGAGGAGAGGCAGGTGAACTGAGAATGAGCAGAGCAGACGGTGAGCGGCACAAGCAGGATGTGGGGTTGGTATGCAGCAGCAGCAGCAGCAGGTTTCATTGTGGGGACAACAGAATCCCAGAGAGCGAGACTCGTCATCGAGAGCTCAATAAAAAGCGTAGGCCTGCACTGGGAGAATGGGATCTGCAAAGGCTTTATCCTGCATCCTCCCAGGCTTAAGATGTTCAGGACCTGAATCTGGAGTCTGGGGGCGGAGCCTGCGTAAGTGGCGCCATCTTCGTTTTGAGTGGCACTCAACTCGCCCGCGCCTCTCCGTACCTCGGATTTCGGCCGGCTCAGCAGCAGCTGCTGCAGCAGGGGGACTAAAGGATTGCATCATCAACGGATGCGGACTCGGAGAAGGCGATGTGCGGCCCTTCCTGCTTGCTCAACGGAGGAGTGGGTGAGTCATTAGCGACTGTCCCCGGAAAGTGCTGCTGGAGGCTGCGTCGATCTTTCAATAAAATATCCTTCAAGTCGAAAATGCGCTGAACAAATCCACTGCATGCGAGGAATCAAATGCAAGGTTACCTCAATCCGCAGAATCGGCGGTGGGGGGGGGGGCAAGTATTAGCAGTGTCGCATTGATTGGTGGAGTTTTCCAGGAACAGCTCCCATTGTAGCGACTTCTTTCCCAGTTCAATTCAGTCTGGCGGTGATATCACAGGTTTGGGGCTTCAGCCGCCTTGTAAATGGGCTGAATGGCATGCAATTAGCGGAATTTGCTGATGGCTGCACATAAATATTGATTGCCTGCAGGCGCTGCGGCAGCCCAAGTTTTTTATCACGTGCGTCAAGCCAAAGTGGGGAAAAGTGCGAACAATTTTTTTCCTAGCCGAACCGAAGGCGAATAAGAAATCAATTTGACGAAAAGTACATTTCTAAATACGGACTGCATTTGGTTCTCTGCAGTTTATTGCCGGGAAAAATCCATTTTTATTATATGGATTGAAGCTAGCTTCTATCCGAACAGATTTACAGGAATCACAGGCTTATCGCAGCTTACGGTGAAGTGTACATTGCACACAAATAAGTACATTGCACGATGAAACACGTAAACAAGTTTACTAAATAGTCAGTAGCTATGCCAGAAGACTTACACGAAAAAGTTTTGATGTTTAACAAAGTACACAGGGAAGCGTTCAACACAGTACTCGTATGCGACAGTTGCTTTTTTTAAGAAAAACAAACACAAAAAACAGGAATTGCAAACAAACACTGGGGCTGCATTGACAGATCTGTGAATCGGAGTCGAAGATGGAAAAATACTTCTTCTTGTGTAGAAACATTGGCGGCGATATTATAAGCAAAGCTTCAGTGCAGATCCCCCGGTCAAGAGGGGGGAGCACAGCGGTAAACAATTTTCCTCGGGGAAAGCATCAAAGAAGAGGCCCGGGTCGTCGGTAAGAGCCCAGCGGATTAGCGATTGGGTTACAGCGGCGCGAGACGCACTGGAGACGAGAAGGAGAATACAAGGGGGGGGGAGACGCAGACTGCAAAAGTGCAGGCAGCCGGAGAGTACACACTGAGGGAGCATGTGACAATCCGTGTACATCTGATTGAGACTGCCGGACACGCAACGATGGAGATGGCGGGGAGAGGCTGGGGAGCTCACGCGTGGCAGGGGGAGATTTCGGTGAGCTGCTGCTCCTCTTGCCTCATCTTCCCCTCAGCGCATGCGGGGGCAGCATCTCCCTGCTCAGCTTGGTAATCCGGCCCCACTGCTGTGCTCACTCCAGCTAATTCGTACAGCTCAAATCCCCTGTCAACAGGTCAAAGCTGAGCCAATCTTTTGCTTTAATAAGTAAAGCCTGAGACTTGATGAAGCCCTAAAGACTGACCCTACCTAGTCCATAAAATGATCAATTTGAAAGCTAAACTTAAAGCACAGAAGCTCAGCAGTAATTAACATGCAATCAGCAATTCATCTGCAGCTCGTGCTCAAAATTGGCCTGCTGTTGCTTGTGGTGCAGTTCACGTCCGTGCGGTCTGAGTCTCCCCAAGGCCGAGCTGTACACCCTGACAGCTCTGTGAGAAGAATGACTCTCAGTCAGTTTGCTAGCCGAAGGGGCCTTAGCGGGCCGCGGGAGACTCACTGATTGGTCAGTCGCAGCCGTTCACCCGACTCCGCGATCCGCCCGCAGACCCCGCCGCCTGCCTCAGCCGGACATCCGTAGCCGCTTCGGTTGTCGCCGACACCGAGTTCGCTCGCCACAGCCGCGCGCTGAAGGCCGGCGAAGGTCCTCCTCCTCCAGTTCCTCCTCCGTTGACGTCGACGCCTCCCAAGTGGCCGGTCAGGCCGCGGCTCAGGGTGTACCGCTCCTGGATCTGGCGCTGCAGGCTCACCGTCTCCTCGCTGGTGGTCAGGTAGTACAGAAACCGCTTGATGTCCTTCAGGCTCGGGCCGGCCACCTCCACGCGGCGCAGTCCGTCCGGCAGGTCCTGCGCCTCCTCCTGTGGCAGCAGCCGCAGGGTGCAGGAGTGCCGCCTGGCCAGCAGCGTCACGATGGTGTCGAACAGAAACGACTCGGTCTGCGCCAGGTTCCACGTGCGCACGTGGAAGAAGTAGAAGGCGTGCTGGCTGCGGTCCCGGCGCGGCACCGGCAGGGGGCTCTTCGGCGGCGGGCCGTCCCGCGGCCGCGAGAAGGTGCGGCAGCGGCGCCGCAGGCTGGCCTCCTGGCGCACCTCGCCGATGCGCCGCGGCTGGCTGGCGTTGCCGTGGTCGGAGGCGCTCCGGCCAAGGTCGTCGGCGCCGTCGCCGCCCAGCAGTTTGCTCGGACACGAGTCCCGACGTTGCCGACGCCGCCGGCTGCCGCGCCGTTCGCTGGGATCGTCCAGGAGATCCAGACCGTCCTCGGGGTCCAGCTCGCCGAACAGGTGCAGCTTCTCCAGCCCTTCGACAAGGGAGCGGCGCTGGGCGAAGTAGCGCGGCCGGTACAGCACGGTCGGGTGGCTGTCGATCACCTCGTAGCCGCGCCCGGAGGAGCTCGGCGACCGCGACAGCGCCGGCAGGAAGCGCAGCCTGGGCAGGTCACGTGACCGCCGGCTCCGGCTGCGGCTCTTGCGCAGGGTGACTTTGAACTGCGAGTCCGCGCTGCAGGTGCTGTTGGTGCGGCGCATGAACTGCACGATTGAGGTCAGGCTGCCGATGGCTCCGGGGACGCTCTGTTGCTGCTGCTGCTGCTGCTGTTGCTCCTGCTGCTCCCGGCTCCAGCTGTTCTTAATCGGAGTCTCGGACAGCTGCGACGCCCGCGACTGATGATCGGCAGCCGGCCGGACCGGCGGCGTCGGCGGCGGCGTCGGGATCGGATGGTCGGGCGGCTGGGCGGCGTCCGCCGGCAGGTTGGTGACGAGCTGCGGCAGCGAGCCGACCTCGAAAGCGAAGGACAGCCGGTTGGCCACCGTGGCGAACCGCTGGGAGCCGGCGCTGCTCCGCCGGTCGTCCTGGCCGGGGTAAAAGTAGCTGCCGTAGAAGTCGGCCCGCGGCGCCACGCCAGCCGGTGGCGGCGGCTTCCTGGGGCTGAGGCCGTAGCTGCCATGCGCGGGGCAGGGGGTCACCAGCTGCGGCCGCCTGCGCAGCGCCACGGAGCCGCCGGCGTCGCAGCCGGGCCGCCAGGATTCGGCAGCCGCGATGGTGGCCGAGTAGCCGCCGATGTGGCCGGACTGCGGGCGGCTGGCCGGGCCGACCCGGATGGCCAGCGGCTGCGTGACCGCCCGGCCGTGCGGCTGAGGCGGAGGCTCCGCAGCGCGCGACTTCCTTGAGAAGATGCTCATCGCGACGCCGCGGTCATCTCAACAGTTTTGAAGGCCGGCAGGGAGCCCCAAGCATGGGGGTTGGAGCGGCTCTCAGGTTGAGGAGGCCAAGCTGCCTGCCGGTACCCGAGCTCAAAGAGTTCCGTGAGCTCTCGGCTTACTCTCGGGGGTGGGGCTGGGTGGAAGGAAATCGAAAAGCTGCCGCAGTGTTTCCTACTGAGGGGGCAGCGCACCTCGGCTTGCTCACACTTTAATGCCCTGCCGCCGGGCTGGGGGGGGGGGGAAGGAGAAGGCGAAGGGCGCTGAGGCGACAGCGCACTGAAGGCAGGAATTTCAGCCTCTCCTGCCTGCTGCCTCGGCCATTGGACGGCCGCTTGCCAATCAGGCAGGGCAGGGGGGGTGGGGGCGCATGGCGCCGGAACCGGGCGGTGCAGCCTCAGCCTGCCCTGCCCGGCTGCGCACTGCAGCTCTGCCCCCATCCCGGGCAGTGAGGAATGTGCGGGGCTCACGGCTCTGCCACATCCGCGGCCTGCTCAAATTTCCTATGCCTGTCTAACTATATCTATCTGTCTATCTATCTATCTATCTATCTATCTATCTATCTATCTATCTATCTATCTATCTATCTATCTATCTATCTATCTATCTATCTATCTGTCTATCTATCTATCTATCTATCTATCTATCTATCTATCTATCTATCTATCTATCTATCTATCTGTCTGTCTATCTATCTATCTATCTATCTATCTATCTATCTATCTATCTATCTATCTATCTATCTATCTATCTATCTATCTATCTATCTGTCTATCTATCTATCTATCTATCTATCTATCTATCTATCTATCTATCTATCTATCTATCTATCTATCTATCTATCTATCTATCTATATATATCTGTCTGTCTGCTTGCCTGTCTGTCTGTCTGTCTGTCTGTCTGTCTGTCTATCTATCTATCTATCTCGTTTCACTCTGTCCTTTGCCAGTCGCCATTCATTCCGATCATGCAGCCCCTGGAAGCAGACAGTCGCAGGAAATGAAGTCTTGACAGTCAGTTTCAAAGAGATTTGGCTATCAGCCTGATTCACATGTTTTACCCAGCGGTCGCTGTCTTCACTGCAGCCTCTCCCGTGCTGTCTGAGTGGACTCTGCTCTCCTTATTCTCCTCTCCGCATCTCTCCCTCGCAGCACCCCCTCCGGCCTGCCAGTTCTTTCGTGTTTTACCAGGAAATTTTCAGAGCAGATTTTCAGCGGGAAAAAATCATCCATCAAAAAATGAACGCTGCACTGGGACGTTGGCCCTGTTAACTCACATGCTGCTCGAGGTTTTTGAGCTTGTGTAGGGTTCAATGCGTGCAATTTTAATTTGAAGACCACCTAGCGCTAGATAAGCAGTTGGATCGGTTCTAGATGGACTGAGACCTAAATGAGCATTAGTGATGTTTCTGGTAGCGTGTTAATATTTATCAGTTTGACTTTTGGAATATTCAGGATTCTCTAGCTTCTTAACAGCTACTAAAACATTTGGGACCCTCTAGCTTCTAATCAAAACCTTCAGGATTCTCTAGCTTCTGATCAAAACCTTCAGGATTCTCTAGCTTCTGACCAAAACCTTCAGGATTCTCTAGCTTCTAATCAAAACCTTCAGGATTCTCTAGCTTCTAATCAAAACCTTCAGGATTCTCTAGCTTCTGATCAAAACCTTCAGGATTCTCTAGCTTCTGATCAAAACCTTCAGGATTCTCTAGCTTCTAATCAAAACCTTCAGGATTCTCTAGCTTCTGATCAAAACCTTCAGCATCCTCTAGCTTCTTACCAAAGCCTTCAGCATCCTTTAACTTCTTCTCAAAGCCTTCAGCATCCTTTAGCTTCTTATCGAAATCTTCAGGACCCTCTAGCTTCTTACCAAAGCCTTCAGGACCCTCTAGCTTCTTATCGAAACCTTCAGGATCCTCTATCTTGTTCTTTCAACCTTCAAATTGTTCCAGGATCATCTGGTAAACCTGCAGAAACCATATCCAATTCCTGATTCCAAGCTTTTCCGATCTAGAACGCCCCAAAAGCGCAGTGCAAAAACCAATGCCAAGTTTTGCACCCAGTCAACCACAATCTGATGAAGAGCAGGTGACGGCTTCTGCTTGAAGGGAAGCAGACTACAGCACATCCCCAATGCGTCAACAGTACCAGTGATTTGATGCAGATAAGTCTGAGCAAAACACTGTGCTGCTAATTTGAATTGGAGTCCATGTTTCTCATACATTGTTATTAATAATTTCCCACGGCATTGTTGCCATCCATCACACTGGCGGACGGATCAGTTCCAGGCGCTCTGCTTATGAAATGGCCTGTGCTGCAAACGATCTGTACTTGCATGTAGCGCTCTCCAGATTTGCAATACGAAATGTTTGCACAACCATTGAACGCCTGTGATGCCTGAGCTGCATTGGGGTGGCTCTGTAAGCATTGATTGTTGACTTTATTTGGGCACAGATTTCCGCTAGAAATCTTTCCTTTATGGCGCTCCTTCACTCCGCTGGTTCAGACTTTAAAAGGCTTTGTCTTGTAGCCCTGCCTCTTGACTCCTGGTACCCGCGTTCCTCTACCCCGTTAATTTACCACCCCATCTCATTCCCCTTCTTATTCCCCCCACTCAATCCATATTTCACTCCCCTCTCACTCCCTTTCTCATTCCACGTCTCATTCTCCATCTTACTCCCCTTCCATTTCATTTTCACTCCCCTTCCCACTCCCCTTCTCATTCCCCTTCTCACTCCCCTTCCCACTCCCCTTCCCACTCCCCTTCTCACTCCCCTTCCCAGTCCCCTTCCCACTCTCCTTCTCACCCCCTTCTCACTCCCTTCTCATTCCTCTTTTCACCCCCCTAAATGAGGGATAATGTCACAGAACGCCAGCGTCAAAAGGAGCCAAATAAAGACAGGTGAAGAGGTGAAGATCAGTGCAGGATGGCAGACACGGCCGTGTTGGAGTTATAAATAGGCCACCGATCCATTTATTGGATTCAATCTGAGCCCCGTCATGACTGAAAATATAGCACTGATTGAAGCTGCAGAACCATTTTTGGAAATATACAAGCTACATCCGTGTATATTAGCATCCTATTTTCATGAACTTATCACACATTTTACAAGGTGAAATATATATATGAGATGCTATAATTCACAGCTGCTATGATCAACAACCACAGTTTGACAGCCAAAATGCCTGAAGAAGTGCAGTGAGCACTGGGGGCGCCAAAGTAAACATCAGGGGCGCCAAGATGACTATGGGGAGGAGCAAAGATGATTATGGGGAGGCGCCAAGATGATTACGGGGAGGCGCCAAGGTAAGCATCGGGGGCGCCAACTGGTGAGCATTGGGGGCGCCAACTGGTGAGCATCGGGGGCGCCAACTGGTGAGCATCGGGGGCGCCAACTGGTGAGCATTAGGGGCGCCAACTGGTGAGCATCGGGGGCGCCAACTGGTGAGCAATGGGGGGCGCCAACTGGTGAGCATCGAGGGCGCCAACTGGTGAGCAATGGGGGGCGCCAACTGGTGAGCATCGCGGGCGCCAACTGGTGAGCATCGGGGGCGCCAACTGGTGAGCATTGGGGGCGCCAACTGGTGAGCATTAGGGGCGCCAACTGGTGAGCATCGGGGGCGCCAGCAACTGATGAGCATCGCGGGCGCCAACTGGTGAGCATCGGGGGCGCCAGCAACTGGTGAGAATCGCGGGCGCCAACTGGTGAGCATCGGGGGCGCCAGCAACTGGTGAGCATCGCGGGCGCCAACTGGTGAGCATCGGGGGCGCCAACTGGTGAGCATCGGGGGCGCCAGCAACTGGTGAGCATCGGGGGCGCCAGCAACTGGTGAGAATCGCGGGCGCCAACTGGTGAGCATCGGGGGCGCCAGCAACTGGTGAGCATCGGGGGCGCCAACTGGTGAGCATCGCGGGCGCCAACTGGTGAGCATCGGGGGCGCCATGTTAACCGGGAAAAAACCAGAATATATACAAGTAGATCTCACATACAGACATTCAGAGCCGCCCCTGCCAGAAAAGTACAAAAGCCACGCCAAGGAATCGCAGCTAAGCAGCCAGCATTTACGCCCTGGGAATTCTTAGAAAAAGCTGGGGCGAGCTTTCAGATGCAGCTGCAGGCCTCCATAAAATTATGAAAAGCCCCACAGCCTCCCCCAGTTCATCATCAGAATTAAGCGATAAGAAATGTACTCGACGTTCTTTTTAACCGTCTCCCCTTCCTCGACATTCAAGGCCACACAGGCAGTTAAGAGCTGCCCAGAATTTTGCTAATCGAGTTTTCTTGTGGGCCGCTCGCTGTCTCAGCAACCAACGGCCACGGCTATATGATGGCGGCGGTAGCCGCCCTGCCTTAGCAACCAACGGCCACGGTTATATGATGGCGGCGGTTAGCCGGTAGTTTGGGAGGAAAGGCAAAGGGGGTGAAGATCAAGATACTGCTGTTGCTGCCGGCTGCATGGCAGCTCCCATGAGGATTAAAATCCCCTCATGCGTCTCGGCTCCCAATTGCTGTTCTGGTCCCGCGTCTGCTCCGCGTCTGCTCCCCAGGAGGGTCTGCTGGGGAATAAATGCAAATTAGGGAAAAACTGAGGTTGAGGTTGTCCTGTAGCTTGCAGCTGGGAGAAGCATCTTCGAGGGGAGGGGATTTTTGAATGGTGAGATTAGAGATTTAGCAGAGGGTGAGACTAGAATAGATGAAGGGTGAGATTGAGTTAGACAAAGTGTGAGTCTGGAATAGCTTGAGAGCGAGATTGGGATAGATGGGAGATGAGAATGGGAAAGATGAAGGGTGAGATTGGGATAGATGGGAGATGAGATTAGGAAAGATAAAGGGTGAGATTAGGAAAGATGAAGGGTGAGATTGGGTTAAAAGAGAGGTGAGATAGGGTTTAGATGAAGGGTGAGATAGGGTTTAGATGAAGGGTGAGATAGTGTTTAGATGAACGGTGAGATAGGGTTTGGATGAAGGGTGAGATTGGGTTAGATGAAGAGTGAGATTGAGATAAATCAAGGGAGAGATTGGGATATATAAATGGGGTGACTGTGTCCTGATTGGAAATCTGCAAAAATTTTTTTTAAAACTTCACCATTGAACGCAGGTTCCACCCAGTACGCAGTCAACAGAAGACCAATGGTTGCTGGGCAGATAGCTAGTCAGATAAGATGTGAAGCCAGGCCCAGCCTCCTCTCATCCCCAGACAGTCCGCCTGTCCCTTAGCTAGCTATCAAGTTTCACCTCCTCTTGACAGCTCGGCTTGGTTGCCAAGTGCACTGGTAAAAGCAGTTGGACATGGAGTGCCAGTTTAGCATGGGTCAAGTGGGCCGGCCATCAGTGTTGCCAGGAGTGCAGAGCCGCTGATTGCAGCCAATAATGTTCTGGCATGCAGTTATCGGCGCTCAATTGGATTAGCAGCTGCACTGCTTCAGTCCTCTTAGCTTTCTTAGTCTGTCCGCTTGTATCTTGTCTGAGTTGTAGAAGACGAGGATGGTTGGACGAGGAAAGGAGAGGACAGGATATGACAGGACAGGACAGGACAGGACAGGACAGGACAGGACAGGACAGGACAGGACAGAGAGAAATACAAGACAGGACAGGACAGGACAGGACAGGACAGGACAGGACAGGACAGGACAGGACAGGACAGAGAGAAATACAAGACAGGACAGGACAGGACAGGACAGGACAGGACAGGACAGGACAGGACAGAGAGAAATACAAGACAGGACAGGACAGGACAGGACAGGACAGGACAGGACAGGACAGGACAGGACAGGACAGGACAGGACAGGACAGAGAGAAATACAAGACAGGAAAGGACAGGACAGGACAGGACAGGACAGGACAGGACAGGACAGAGAGAAATACAAGACAGGAAAGGACAGGACAGGACAGGACAGGACAGGACATGACAAAGAGAAATATAGAACAGGACAGGATATGACAGGACAGGACATGACAAAGAGAAATATAGGACAGGACAGGACAGGACAGGACAGGACAGGACAGAGAGAAATACAAGACAGGAAAGGACAGGACAGGACAGGACAGGACAGGACAGGACAGGACATGACAAAGAGAAATATAGGACAGGACAGGACAGGACAGGACAGGACAGAGAGAAATACAAGACAGGAAAGGACAGGACAGGACAGGACAGGACAGGACAGGACAGGACAAAGAGAAATATAGGACAGGACAGGACAGGACAGGACACGACACAGAGAAGAGTGAACGGAAAGACAGAAGGGAAGTCAAGAATAAGTCACGGAGGGCGCACAGGCCAGATGAGCCCTGCAGTTCCTCAAAAAATGAAATGCCAGCAGAGGCTGCAGAGCTCCACACATCGTCAATCGGATTATTTGTTGGATTTTTTAAATTTGAAATTTTCAAAGCCCACGAGACTCTCACGGGGTGGAGCAGAGCTCAGGCCAATACCCTTTAATAATGTGAAAGTGTCATTCAGTCAATTTAATGAGGAAATGGCAGCACAGTTTATTGAAATTTTAATGCCAACCAGAAGCACAAGGCTGGATGAATATGCAGCTGGTTTGAGTCATGCAGGATGAGCTGCTGCACTCATCCACATGCGGGCTTCTGAGGTCAGGGCGATAAATATTTTATGGCTGTGAGCCGGGCAAGCGCTAGGAGCCACTTCAGTCTGATGGAGGATGCTGCAGCAGAGATAAACTGCTGGCACTCGCTGTAGACCCGATTGCTCTAGTAGATTGCTAGATTGAAATTTTTGAGGACCCAGGGGTGGCGGTGTCCCTCTGTTTGGTTGCGGGCCTGTCTGGGTCTGCTATGCCGATAGAGAGAAGGGGTAAAGGAGCCGGCTATGGGGGAATGAAAGGGAAGAGGAGGGAAATAGGGAGAAGAAAGGGAGAAGAGAGCGAGAGGGAGAAGAGAGCGAGGGCGAGAAGAGAGCGAGAGCGAGAGCGAGAAGAGAGCGAGAGAGAGAAGAGAGAGAAGAGAGAGAGAGGGAGAAAGGAGCGAGAGAGAGAAGAGAGCGAGAGAGAGAAGAGAGCGAGAGAGAAGAGAGAGAAGAGAGAGAGAGAGGGAGAAAGGAGCGAGAGAGAGAAGAGAGCGAGAGAGAGAAGAGAGCGAGAGAGAAGAGAGAGAAGAGAGAGAGAGGGAGAAAGGAGCGAGAGAGAAGAGAGAGAGAGGGAGAAAGGAGCGAGAGAGAAGAGAGAGAGAGAAGAGAGGGAGGGAGAAGAGAGAGAGAGAGAGGGAGAAGAGAGCGAGAGAGAAGAGGGAGAGGGAGAAGAGAGCGAGAGAGAAGAGAGAGAAGAGAGAGAGGGGGAAAAAGGAGCGAGAGAGAAGAGAGAGAGAGAAGAGAGGGAGGGAGAAGAGAGAGAGAGAGAGGGAGAAGAGAGCGAGAGAGAAGAGGGAGAGGGAGAAGAGAGCGAGAGAGAAGAGAGAGAAGAGAGAGAGAGGGAGAAAGGAGCGAGAGAGAAGAGAGAGAGAGAAGAGAGGGAGGGAGAAGAGAGAGAGAGAGAGAGAGAGAGAGAGAGAGAGAGGAAGAGAGCGAGAGAGAAGAGAGCGAGAGCGAGAGAGAGGGAGAAGAGAGAGGAAGAGAGCGAGAGAGAAGAGAGCGAGAGCGAGAGAGAGGGAGAAGAGAGATGACTGACTGTCAGTGCTACAGCTTGTTAGCACATTGGGTTTGACCTTGGTCTGGCGAGAAGCAGACCTGCAAGTACTAGCATATACGAGAGTATTTGAAATCTAGGTAGAACTAATCGAAAAAGCGGTTCGTGCAGATATGCGCGCATAAATTAACGTTCAGCATGGCAGGTGGTGCTCTCATATGCGCCAACATGAACGCGCACTAGTGCTTAGCAGTGCTGACTTCACGCCTTTAGCAGCAACTATTCGTGTCACAGGGGAAGCTACCTACCCAAAAAAGTTAGTCAGTCCATTGCGCAGGCCAGTTCCAGCCCTATAACTCGTATAGAGGTCACAAAAACACACTCAGCTGGCTCGCATGCAAGCTTTCAATTACCCTTTACATTTTGCTGCTGAGATGAAGGTAGATGGACGGCACCCGAAGTACGCATAGCAAAAAGCGTAACTGCAGCGACAGCGCGCAATTAAGCCTGTAAATTGCAGGGTTTGATTGCGTCACGCCGGGTTACAAACTGAACACAGACAACGGCAACAGCAGCAAAAAAGCAAGCAACGTCGGCTGAATTGCTTTCTTTAGTATTCTGGCTGGCTGGGCCAGGCTGGCTGTAGAGTGATGGAAACTCGATTTGCAGTAGCGAGTATGATAGACTGCCGGCCTGTGGGGACAAGGCCAGAAAGAGAGGAGCCGAGTGCTGAGAGGTCATTTGGTGAAAAGGAAATTGGTTCGATAATTGTCAAAAGGGTTTTGAATAGATGTTGAACAGCCCGTGCTGATGTAACATCAGTGTGTTTTGGGTTGCGCCTTGGAATACTAGAAGTGAATCGATCAAAGGCTAGAATTCTAGCAGATCTGGGATAAGAAGAAGACAGACAGACATGGACAGAGAGACACTAAGATAGACACAGACACAGATAGACAGACAGACAGACAGACAGACAGACAGACAGATAGACAGACAGACAGACAGACAGACAGACAGACACACAGACAGACAGACAGACAGACAGACAGACACACAGACAGACAGACAGACGGACAGACAGACAGACGGACAGACAGACAGACACTCTGACAAACAGACAGACACTACAGACAGACAGACAGACAAACAGGCAGACAGACAGACAGACAGACGGACAGACAGGCAGATAGACAAACAAGCAGACAGACAGACAGACAGCAAAGCACTGGTATCGACAGAGACTGATGAAGATGGCAGAGTAGCCGGAAGCGCTGCTGAATACACTAAAAATAAAACACTAGAAAATGGAGGGCGCAAATGACCTACGACCGAAGCCCTGAGAGGCGAGGCGATGCAGCCGAACCGAGCCGGTCAGAATCTAATAAAAGCGGACCGGAGACGAAATTTAATTTTCTTCCCGGGGCTCCAAACAGCGTCTTCAGCCTCCCCCTTTCCATTTCCATCTCTACTCCCTCACACGAATTTTCTCTCCTAAAGGCTGTTGCGCCGCTCCCTCCTTGAATTCCGCGTTGTCAAGACTTTCACTCACTCACTCACTCGAAAGCTCGAAAGCAAAGTGTTAAGTCACGACAGGCGATGCCGATGCAGAGGGCCGATCGGCATGAATTCAAGCACTCTGCTCTTTCTCTGCTGGCTCTCTAGTGCTAATTCGCGCGACCCTTTCAACTTATCTTCCTTTTTGTTAGGTCTTTAGCTAGTCCTACATGTCAACTGCGAAGCAAATCGTTGTTTTTCTGTAAGATGTCGCGGGTCAGTTGACAGACAGAGAAAACTTGTAGTTACAGCATCTACATACCGGCAGCTTCTGGTTGACTAGCAATGTTTGTGTGTAACAGCTATCCATGGACAACTGTTGCGCTGTCGGCGACTCCAGCTGGAGACCAGTCGTACTGCCGCTGACACTGCAGGCACCCCACTGACGGGGACAGGCGTGTACTCGGCGTTTTGTCGATTGCCAGCATGCTGAAGCCGCCGCCGCGGAATGGGTCGCGGAGTTCTTGATGGAGTACATGAGTAGTAGGACGCTACATTCGATTTTCTTATAAATCGAGCTGGAGGTTAAAGAACATATAATTGTCTTATCGATAGTGCATTTACTATGATAATTGGGACCTCTGTGATTCATTATTATCCAGTATCCATAGAGATTGAATGGTAATACATGTATATCACAGGACTGTGCTGTAGGTATGCTCTGCAGTTATGCAGCGGGTGTGACCGAGTGGCATGCAAGTGCAATCGCGATATACATGTAATGCAGTTATCCACATCACATCTAGTCTAAAAATCATGATCCCGATAACGAAATAAAGCTACATCGATCACCTGTAAGCTTGTAAGTTACTTTGCAGACGAATTGATTGATCGATTTAAGCCGCTAGGCCTGCGTACACTGAAGTTTTTAATAAACTCAAAAAATTAAGCAATGCATCATTTCTTGCACGGCAAAATAAACTGCATGTAAATACACAAGAATTTGGTAACTATCGTTCACCCGACTGTCGTGCTTTGCTTTCTCTGCTGCCCACCCATCTGAAATTGAAAAGAAAACTAGGGGCCTAGTTCTAAGTGTGGTAGGGCTCCTAGAATTCATCGTTTATATTACGCTAATTAGTATTAATTACTAATGACTTCTGAGATCATACTAACGTGCGAAATTAATTCACTGGAAACTCATGCTTCACTGGTTACCGTATATGTGTGACAAGAGGTCTACCAGTTGTTTTACTGCACTGATTCTGTGGGTATATAAATACCGCGCGACTACGTAATGCGCAGAAACTGCTGGGTTTTCAGATGTTTTGACGCAAAAAACGCAAACTATACTACTATCTCAAAATGAAGTAAGTAGTATATGAAAACGCTATCCTAAACGTGATATACATATACATAGCATATTTCTATATGTACTAGCATATGTAAATTAATCCCATGTACTTGCATTAATCCCTATCTATCTCAAATTGTATATGTACATTCCCAGTGGGAAAAAACTGGGGGCGACTGCGGGCGGCGCCGCCCAAACGATCGCCCAAATATTTTTGGAGTTTGTTCTTAGAGTACTTTAATTGCAATCTAGAGAGCATTTTCAGCAAAAAATGGTACTTTGGATGTTTTTCCTAAGCTCTTATGCACTTTCATTCGGTCGCCTCACGGTCGCCTTAAGGTCGCTCGGGGCGGCTGACTTGTCGTGATAAAAAATCGATTTCTTGTTTTGAAAGCTTTCGTCGACTACACGAAAAAACGCTTAAATATCCGGATTCTAATTGCTTCTAATTCTAGCTTCTTGATTCTCTCTCCCTGAGTCTCTTTTCATGATTATTTTTCCCAGATTATCTCTTCTTGATTCTCTCTCCCTGAGTCTCTTTTCATGATTATTTTTCCCAGATTATCTCTTCTTGATTCTCTCTCCCTGAGTCTCTTTTCATGATTATTTTTCCCAGATTATCTCTTCTTGATTCTCTCTCCCTGAGTCTCTTTTCATGATTATTTTTCCCAGATTATCTCTTCTTGATTCTCTCTCCCTGAGTCTCTTTTCATGATTATTTTTCCCAGATTATCTCTTCTTGATTCTCTCTCCCTGAGTCTCTTTTCATGATTATTTTTCCCAGATTATCTCTTCTTGATTCTCTCTCCCTGAGTCTCTTTTCATGATTATTTTTCCCAGATTATCTCTTCTTGATTCTCTCTCCCTGAGTCTCTTTTCATGATTATTTTTCCCAGATTATCTCTTCTTGATTCTCTCTCCCTGAGTCTCTTGCCGTTGAAAGAACCTATTTAATAATGACAATGCCTGACTCAAAAAAATTAGGGGCAGATGTACACACTTGTTGAGTTGGTGCCTGCCTGCCTGCGTACAAGCTACGTATCTGTGTGTGTTTGTGCACGAGTCCGTGGAATGGGCTGAATTACCTGTGACTAGCTGCGGAACCAAATGATATACTAAGTACCGCAACAGCCCTTCTGCAAGCATCCATAGTGAGAAACTTAAGCAACTTAACATGGATAAAATTTAGCTAGCATATAATTTTCTTTTCTTTATTGTTTAGAGTTTAGATGCGTTCCCAATCCTGATCCTGACTTCCTGGGATAAATTGTCGGGGTTCAGTTGGGTTCACGGAAAGACACGATTTTTCTATGGAATCGCTTTGTAGTTCTATAGAATTCTATAGAATATTTGTTCCCACTGGTTGAAAGGCGGCCAATTGAGAGAACACTGACAGCCTCCCCCCACCAAACCGCAACCGGGAGATAATGACACGGTGACGTGACAGTTGACAGTCAAAAGGCTTGTATACATTTCCAAGCTGTATCAGTAGCCTCAGCTTTGGGATTCTACACATCATTAGAGTGTGCCAGTCGGTATCACCCGCAGAAAGAATCGTGTCTCTAGATTAATCCGCTTTCTAGATATTCGAAGGCGGCGATTCGGGAAAATTCTAATGCATTCAAATGGGCAAATCCGGGAAAATCAATCAGGAATTGCCAAGCTGTATCAGTAGCCTCACTTTTGGGACTCTACACATCATTAGAGTGTGCCAGTCGGTATCACCCGCAGAAAGAATCGTGTCTCTAGATTAATCCGCTTTCCAGATATTCGCCTGAAACATGAATTTCAACACATTTTTAGATGGAGCTAGTGGGTGTCTTGTGCGGAAACAAGTTATGTTTTTACACGTTCGATTTTTCATTTTTGAAGCAGCTTGAAAAGAGAGAAATGATGATTGAATAGTTGACGCTCGGTCTTTTTCTGTTGCTTCTTTGTCCCGAGATACTCAATCAGTTTTCATACAGTCCGTGGTCTGACTGAGTTTCCTGTCCCCTGCACACAAAACTAAATCACCCAATTCCCACTGTACATGTGTTGTGACCTGTGTCACAGTGCTCCCCTGGTGCAAGTGCACTTTGATAGTTGTTGACTTTGGTAGTTGATTATTGTTACCCCCCCCCCCCCCGGCTCAAGCCAGTCTGGAGCTATGAGCCCTTTGGCTGAGCCTCTGCTCTCTTTCTCTCTCTCTCTCGCCTTGGCTGTTTAGCCCTTTGGCTAGCCGTGCTGATTGGCTGGGCCTCTGCTCTCTCTCCCTCTCCCTGGCCGTGCGCGCTTCCACCCTCCCTCGCCGCAGCCAATCAGCTGTCAATCAGCTCCATTGTTTAAGCCCTTTCTCCCCCCCCCTTGTTTGCGCCCCTGCCCCTTTTTACTCGTTATTTAAGGCGACGCTCAGACCCCGCCCCTTTTCTCACCGTGCCTGCGCCCATTTGCGCCCACCGCGATAAATAAACGAACGTGACCAGCGATCAGCCGTAAAGACGGTCTCTTACTGCGAAGACTCAATTTATTGCAATCGATCGGCCTTCCCGTGTATGAGTGCTATAATCGACCCGGCCCGGTAAGCTGTCGAGACAATTGCCTGTGTTCCTCGGGGTCGCTCTCCTGATCTCTCTCTCTCTCACTCTCTCCTCAGTCTGACTCACCAGGCTGTCGAGTGGCCGACCGCCCGCAGCCCTCTCTCTCTTCCTTGACTCACCAGGCTGTCGAGTGGCCGCCCGCCCACAGCCCTCTCTCTTTTCCTTGACTCACCAGGCTGTCGAGTGGCCGACCGCCCGCAGCCCTCTCTCTCTTCCTTGACTCACCAGGCTGTCGAGTGGCCGCCCGCCCACAGCCCTCTCTCTTTTCCTTGACTCACCAGGCTGTCGAGTGGCCGACCGCCCGCAGCCCTCTCTCTCTTCCTTGACTCACCAGGCTGTCGAGTGGCCGCCCGCCCACAGCCGCCCCTCCCCTCTCTCTCGACTTCTCAACCTTGACCTCCCCCGAAGTGTCCGTACGCCTCGGGGTCGCCGATCGAGCTCGTAAGCCCTGGGCAGTCCAGTACCCGAACCCCGACACCGCTACCCGTCACCCAACCCGGCCGTGCCAGCGAGGAAGGGGGATACAACATTGGCGCCCGAACAGGGACTGCTCAGTTTGCTTGTGAGCTGTCATGGCGAATGTGGACGAACTGATTCGGCTGCTAGCCGAGCGTCTGCGAGCGGATGGACCAGCCCAGCCACCGAGACTCCCGAAGCCCGTGAAGTACACGTCAAGCATGAATTTTCGACTCTGGCTGCGCTCTTTCAACGCTTATTGCGACTCCGCCGAGATTGACGAGGAGCATCGCCGCGAGCACTTGATGAGCATGCTGGATCTCGCTACGGCGTACGCTGCGGTCGATAATCTGAACCTGCCGGGACCCGACGATCCTGTGGATCCGCTGGACTACGAGGGATTCACCGCCCGGTTGGAGGCTCGCTTCTCCCGGTACCGGACAGAGCAGGACAGCAAGGTCGAGCTAAAAACCCGAGATCAGAAGGATGGCGAGTCGTTGGAGGCCTACGCAGATGCTCTCCTTGAACTGGTGCGCTGTGCCTACCCGGCGGCAACTGCCGAGCTGCAGGACGACCTCGCGAAGGATCGCTTCATGCAAGGGGTGAGACTCTCCGACCTCCAGCGAGAGAAGCTCTACCTGCAGCAGCCCGAAGGTCTGGTGGCAGCACAACGCGCGGTGAGGCAGCTCGAGGCGGCGTCCAAGGCGGCGAAGGGACCGAGATCGGCTGGAGCAACTGGCAGCGGCTACCGAGGAGTCTTCGTGGTGAGCGGCGCGGCGGAATCTGTGCCTCGGGAGGATGGAGCCTACTCCCAAGAAAAGGACAAAGAGCTCGAGGAGTTGAAGAAACTGGTGAGGCAGCTTCAAGGCAAAGTGGTTCAGCTCGAGTCGCTGAGAGCGGAACCGCATAGCAGCGCCGCAGCTCGACCGACCGACTCCGACGAAGGCGACCATCAGAAGCCTCGACGAACGGGAGGAATTCGCTGCTTCTTCTGCAACAAGCCAGGGCACATCGCGACTAACTGCCCAACCCGTCAGCAACAGGGAAACGGCAAGGGGAACTTCCGCAGGGGCGAGGGAGTTCCGCCGAGACAGTAGAGGCCCCAACCCGAGACGAAGATGCAGCCCCGGAGCGACGTGCAGCAGGATGTCCGGCGGACTGCTCAAGAGATAGAGATCAACCTGCAACAGCTTTTAATCCCGTGTCAATCTACGTGTCGGTAAAAATTGGCGAGATTGAGTTGCCGTGTCTGTTGGATTCGGGCTCGGTCATGTCGCTGGTGAACGAGAGGACCTGGCGGCAGTTGAGCAAGTCGGTTCGAGTTGAACTCAGCCCTTCGGAAACCCACCTGATCTCAGCGAACGGAACTCCATGAATGTGTTAGGATGCGCGTCGCTTCCCCTACAGTTCGGATCAGAAACTTTACAGACGCCAATTGCGGTGGTCCAAGGGGTCGGCTACGAACTGTTGCTAGGCACCGACTTCTTACGCCGCCACCGGTGCCAAATCGATTTCGCCGGAGGAGTTTTCCGCGTGAACGGTTCACGTGTGCCAATCCGAGAGACCAAGCACAAACCAGTCGTCTGCCGGTTGTACCTGAACGAAAACTTGATCATTCCGGCCAATCACGAACGGACCGTCTCAGCCAGGATTCGGAGAACAGCGACACAGAATTCCGGAGTGCTCGGCGTCGCCGAGCCAGACGAAAAACTGAAGAGCGATGAGAGACCAATGCTAGCCAGGAGCGTCTGCCTCATCCAGCAGGGCAACACCCTACCAGTTCACTTCGCGAATGTCACGGACTCCGAGCTGCGGCTGCGGAAGGGAGCTGTCATCGGCTGGTTTCGACCATCAGATCCGGCTCAAGAGGTTCTGGTAGCCAGCATCGAAGAGCAAGCGTCGGTTTTACGACCCAGCTGCGATCCATGGGACCCAGAGGCGGCACTGAACCAGCACGGCTCCAAGCAGCTCACGGGGGCAGACAAAGCGAGTTTCCTAAGATTGGTGAATCGATACGCAGATGTTTTCGCAGAGAGTACAGCGCGCCTCGGGACGACGGACATCGTGCAGCATGAAATTGAGACCACCGGAACAGCCGTAAAACAGCCTCCGCGACGGCTACCGCCACATTGGCGCGGCGAAGTCGACCGACAAATCGACGAGCTTTTGGCAACGAAGATGATTGAACCGACCCAATCGCCGTGGAGTTCGCCAGTGGTCTGTGTCCGTAAGAAGAATGGGGAACTGCGACTGTGTGTCGACTACAGAGAGTTGAATCAACGAACTGTCAAGGACGCCATAGCAATCCCGCGTGTCGATGACGCACTTGAAGCGCTCGGAGGTGCGGCTGTATTTTCGACGCTCGACCTTTGCTCCGGCTATTGGCAAGTTAAGGTCAAAAGGGAGGATCAAGAAAAGACTGCTTTTGTCATTCCGCATCGGGGGCAATTCGCGTTCAAGGTGCTGCCCTTCGGATTGACCAATGCGCCGGCGACATTCACAAGGTTGATGAATATGGTACTACACGACCTTCTGTGGAAAATGGCGCTCGTCTACATCGACGATATCATCATTTGGTCCCGAACTGTCAGCGAGCATCTAACGAATCTCGAGGCGGTATTCCAGCGCCTGCGCGCAGCCAACTTGAGGCTAAAGCCATCTAAGTGCAGATTCCTGGCCGATGAGGTCAAATTCCTTGGCCACGTCGTGTCAAAGGACGGAATCGATGTCGACCCGGAGAAGATCAAGGAAGTCCGTGACTGGAGCATTCCAAGAAATGCAAAAGACCTTCAGTCGTTCCTGGGTCTGGCTGGTTACTACCGAAACTTCATACCAGAATTCTCGATAGTCGCTGCACCACTTTTTGATCTGACAAAGAAAGACAAGCCGTTCAGTTGGAGAGAGGAACACGATGAGGCCTTCAAAAAGCTGAAAGAAGAATTGACCGGTTGCCGCGTGATGGCCTACCCGAACTTCGACCCCACGGCTGGTGAGTTCATCTTGGATACCGATGGAAGTACCCGACAGGGTCTCGGAGCAGTCTTGTCGCAGGTACAAGAAGACGGGTCAGAGCGGGTTATTGCGTACGGGAGTCGGCGTCTGCAAGGGGCCGAATTCAACTATTGCACGACACGAATCGAGCTCCTGGCGCTGGTGACATTCGCAGAGAGGTTCCGGTACTATCTACTTGGCCGGAGGTTCCGGGTGCGCACCGACCACGCAAGTCTGCAGTGGCTCCGAAGTATGAGGCAGCCGGAAGGCCAGTTGGCTCGGTGGATGGAGAGGTTGGCGCCATTCGACTTCGCAGTGGAGCATCGGCCAGGGGCGCGTCATCAGAATGCGGACGCGCTGTCACGCAAGCCGCCGCGACGACATCCCGAAATGGATAACTGCCCGTCGTGCCGGACTGATGACCTCCCCGGGGTCAGGGTAACGACGCTGCTCGGGTTGCTCAGCCGAGATGAGCTGGCAGCAGCACAAGCTGTGGACAACGACATCGCTCCAGTTTACCAGTCGATGCACGCCGGCCGAGCAAACGAAGAGCCACCTCGGGGTGCGTCACCAACGACCCGAGCCATCTGGGCACAAAAGCCTCGGCTGGAAATTGTGGACAACACCCTCGTCATCAAGGATCTGGGACGTCACCCACCGCGGGCTGTTCTCCGAAGAAATTGATCCCCGACGCTCTGCAGACGCTGCACTCTGGACCAGGAGGTGGACACTTCGGCGTAGCAAAGACTCTGGAGAAAGTCAGGAACCGATTCTGGAGACCCGGCTTGAAGCGAGAGGTCGAGGAGTTTGTGCGAAGGTGTGACGACTGTAACCGGAGCAAGCCCGGGATGCGGCGGAAGGCCCCATTGGAGCCGATTCCCAGCAGCCATGTGTTTGAAAGAGTGATGGTGGATTTGATTGGACCACTGCCAACCAGCGTCCGAGGCAACAAATACATACTGACGATGCAGGACGCGTTCAGTAAGTGGCCAGTGGCAGTACCGGTGCCAGATCAGACGGCCAGCACCTGTGCAAGGGCAATGCTCGAGGAGTGGGTCTGTCACTACGGAGCCCCAGGAACAATCCACTCGGATCAGGGAGCCAATTTCGAGTCGCAATTGATCGGCCAGCTGTGCGAAAGTCTGAATATCCGAAAGACGCGTACGACCGCCTATCACCCCTCTGGAAACGGCCAAGTGGAAAGCTTCAATAAGACGCTGACTGCAGTGATCCGGGCGCACCTGGTGAAGGAGCCGGATCAGAGGCGGTGGGACGAATTCGTTGCCCCGGCGCTCATGGCGTATCGCTCCAGTGTGCACCGCGGCACCGGCTACTCACCCTTCTTCCTTCTGCATGGTCGCGAGATGTCTCTGCCAGTTGACTTGGGAGTGGCGCGCCCACTGGACATCGAACCGTACTGCGAGGAAGTCCAGAACCTGCGGGAGACGCTCGTGGAAGCCCATCGGGTGGTGCGTGAGAGAATAACGTCATATCAACGAGTGCAGAAAGACTGGTACGACCGGAAGGTGAAGGGTCGAGAATTCGTGGCTGGCGACGAGGTGTTCGTCTACAACCCGTGTTGAAGGCCGGTGCCAAAGCGAAGCTCCACTCACCCTGGACCGGACCTGCCGTAGTTCTCGAGAAGCTGTCGGAGACGCGCTATAGGATTCGACAGGAAGGTCGACGGAAGCCGATCAAGGTGGTGCACTTTAACAACCTCCTGCCTCGGTACCGGAAGTACCCGGTCGACGGCACCGGTGGCCCTCGGCGTCCTGCACCAAGGAGGTACCACCCAGGTCCTGCTCAAGAGACGGAATCCGTCAGGGAGGACTCGCAGGAATCGGACGATGAGGATGAGGAGCGATGGTGGCGACATTCCGGGCGGGTTCGAGAGGAGGGAGAACCAATGGATGTGCAGCAGCCAGGAGTGCAGCCGCAGCCGGAAGCGCCAGTTGAAGTCATCGAAGGTCGACCCCAGAGGGATCGAAGGGTTCCGCAGCGTTATGGAACGCCCGTTTATTATTAAGAGCGGCGTGAGTGCGTGCGCAATGTCGCGTCATCACCTGCGTCATCAACATTTGGTTCGAAGCATCATCCGCGTCATCACCTGCGTCATCAACATTTGGTTCGAAGCATCATCCGCGTCATCACCTGCGTCATCAACATTTGGTTCGAAGCATCGTCTGCGTCATCACCCGCGTTATTGAAAACTGGGCTCGTGTTATTGCCTCTGCTTCACAAACAAAAATATATATTTCCCCTCTTAAGGCCCGTCAGTGGAGGTCCCACCTGCCCAACCCTGCCATCAGGGATGAAGGATCGGCGCCCCAAAGAGGCTCGAAGGAACCATTGCCCTGCTCTCAAAAGTGAGTCGTGGTTGTTGCAGGCACTGCTTTCCGGGCATGGACCTCTACGCCGAGTTTGGTGTCAGCCCCTTCGCGACGGAGGAGGAGCTGCGACGTGCGTACCGCCGTGAGAGCCTGCGACGGCACCCCGACAAGTGTGGACCCGGTGGAACGGAGAATTTCCAGAGGCTGCAGCATGCGAGTGCGGTCCTGCTGTGTCCGTTTCGACGAGCGCTGTACGACCGGTTCGGGCAGGATGCCGTTAGCAACCCGCTCGAGTGCGCCCGGTATTTTGTCCCGCCGGATGGGATGTGCGTCCCGGAGGAGTTTGTCGTAACGATTGAAGACGAAACAGAAGAGTCAGACGAGGACAGGGAGTCGGAAGGAAGCGAGCGTGGTGGTTGCGGCGGCGAGGAGACTGCTCAGAGCTGCTGTGAAATCACGCAGTCAGAGGAAGAAGAGCTCTTGAATGAATTCGACGGCGAAACTTCGATGTCAGAAGACGAACCGGAGCTCGTCATCGACCAACGGGAGTCGCCAGCGTGGCTGATGAGGAGCGAGCCGAGTACCGAGGTGGAATACACCTGGAGCGGGGAGGCAACGCAGCGAAGAGCTCGAATCCGGTCGGAGCTTCGGCACGCTTTGTTGTCGGGGAGTCCAGCTGCGATGTTCCGGCTTTTTGACTGAAATGGTGGGACTGTGCGGCAGCGAGCGGCTGGATCATCGACGCGAAATCGCCGAGCTTTTGGCTCAGACTGTCAAGTTCATTCTCCGTGACATCAGCGCCAAGTGTCGGGGTCATGCTCGGCGTGTCTGGGCGGCGGCCTGCCTTCAAGCGAAGCACTCGTTCGTCATGAGTGTTGCGATCCCTCAGTTTGAACTAATCGACGGAGGACGCGTGTTGGGGTTGTTGCGCGGGCGGCGGAGGTGGCGGTCTAGGGGGTTCTGGGCAGGATGCCAGGGCGGGCAAGAGACCTTCACTCCTTCATTTCATCCCATCTCTCCTCTGATCGTCGTTGTGATCCCTCTGTTTGGCACTGGGAGCGGCCCCGAAGGAAGGGCGGGGAACACTCTCGGCCATGCCCGGCCGCTCTCGTCGTTGCCCGCATTCTCGGCCGCTGCCCGGCATTCTCGGCCGCTGTCCGGCACTCTCGGCCATGCCCGGCGTTCTCGTCGCTGCCCGGCATTCTCGGCGCGCTGCCGCATTCTCGGCCGCTGTCCGGCACTCTCGGCCATGCCCGGCGTTCTCGGCCATGCCCGGCATTCTCGGCCGCTGCCCGGCATTCTCGGCCGCTGTCCGGCATTCTCGGCCATGCCGGCGTTCTCGGCCGCTGCCGGCATTCTCGGGTCGCTGTCCGGCATTCTCGGCCGCTGTCCGGCTCTCGGCCATGCCCGGCGTTCTTCGGCCATGCCCGGCGTTCTCAGGTCCGCTGCCCGGCATTCTCGGCCGCTCCGGCATTCTCGGCCGCGTGCCGCTGCCCGTTCTCGTCGCTGCGGCCATTCTCGCCATGCCCGGCGTTTTCGGCCACAGTCGCGGCATTCTCGGCCGTGCCCGGTGTTCTCGGCCTGTCCGACATCCTCGGCCCCTGTCCTGCGCTCTCGGCCGCTGCCTGACACTCTTGGTCTCTTTCATTCAGTTTCATTTCATTACATTTTTTTTTTTCATTTCATTCAGTCAAAGCGCGTCGTTTTCTTTTTTTTAGGGGGGAGGGTGTTGTGACCTGTGTCACAGTGCTCCCTGGTGCAAGTGCACTTTGATAGTTGTTGACTTTGGTAGTTGATTATTGTTACCCCCCCCCCGGCTCAAGCCAGTCTGGAGCTATGAGCCCTTTGGCTGAGCCTCTGCTCTCTTTCTCTCTCTCTCTCGCCTTGGCTGTTTAGCCTTTGGCTAGCCGTGCTGATTGGCTGGGCCTCTGCTCTCTCTCTCTCCCTGGCCGTGCGCGCTTCCACCCTCCCCTCGCCGCAGCCAATCAGCTGTCAATCAGCTCCATTGTTTAAGCCCTTTCTCCCCCCTTGTTTGCGCCCCTGCCCCTTTTTACTCGTTATTTAAGGCGACGC
>NIVC01003072.1:110488-117988 GCA_002269645.1 Macrostomum lignano | reverse complement strand
CTGTGTCTCTGTTGTCATTAGATGTGTCTTTGCATTTGGGGCCTGTATCTCTGTGGTCATTAGATGTGTCTTTGCACTCGGTGCCTGTGTCTCTGTGGTCATTAGGTGTGTCTTTGCACTCGGTGCCTGTGTCTCTGTGGTCATTAGGTGTGTCTTTGCACTCGGTGCCTGTGTCTCTGTGGTCATTAGGTGTGTCTTTGCACTCGGTGCCTGTGTCTCTGTGGTCATTAGGTGTGTCTTTGCACTCGGTGCCTGTGTCTCTGTGGTCATTAGCTGTGTCTTTGCACTCGGTGCCTGTGTCTCTGCGGTCATTAGCTGTGTCTTTGCACTCGGTGCCTGTGTCTCTGTGGTCATTAGGTGTGTCTTTGCACTCGGTGCCTGTGTCTCTGTGGTCATTAGCTGTGTCTTTGCACTCGGTGTCTGTGTCTCTGTGGTCATTAGGTGTGTCTTTGTACTCGGTGTCTGTGTCTCTGCGGTCATTAGCTGTGTCTTTGCACTCGGTGTCTGTGTCTCTCTGGTCATTAGCTGTGTCTTTGCACTCGGTGCCTGTGTCTCTGTGGTCATTAGGTGTGTCTTTGCACTCGGTGCCTGTGTCTCTGTGGTCATTAGGTGTGTCTTTGCACTCGGTGCCTGTGTCTCTGCGGTCATTAGCTGTGTCTTTGCACTCGGTGCCTCTGTCTCTGTGGTCATTACCTGTGTCTTTGCACTCGGTGTCTGTGTCTCTGTGGTCATTAGGTGTGTCTTTGCACTCGGTGCCTGTGTCTCTGTGGTCATTAGGTGTGTCTTTGCACTCGGTGCCTGTGTCTCTGTGGTCATTAGGTGTGTCTTTGCACTCGGTGTCTGTGTCTCTGTGGTCATTAGGTGTGTCTTTGCACTCGGTGTCTGTGTCTCTGCGGTCATTAGGTGTGTCTTTGCACTCGGTGCCTGTGTCTCTGCAGTCATTAGCTGTGTCTTTGCACTCGGTGCCTGTGTCTCTGTGGTCATTAGGTGTGTCTTTGCACTCGGTGTCTGTGTCTCTGTGGTCATTAGGTGTGTCTTTGCACTAAGTGTCTGTGTCTCTGCGGTCATTAGGTGTGTCTTTGCACTCGGTGCCTGTGTCTCTGCGGTCATTAGCTGTGTCTTTGCACTCGGTGCCTGTGTCTCTGTGGTCATTAGATGTGTCTGGTCATTAGGTGGTCATTAGGTGGAAATATGTGCATTTCCACGCCTGCTTGCTATTCAGGTCGTTGCAAATGTAACTCTGGCTACAGCGGGCCAACTTGCGCACAATGGACTGGCATTTGGAGTCCCTGGTCGCAGTGGGACCGCTGCCGGCCGGAGTGCGGCAACGCCAACGGCAACAGGCGTTCCATTTCGCTGCGCAGCTGCATCAACAAACGCGTGCTGGGCAACGCTACGCCGCACGACTTCTGCGTTGGCGAAGCGCAGCGATGGACGAATTGCGATCCGGCTGCGTGTTGGCTCGGCGGCGACCAGCCAGTGTCGAAGAGCTTCCGGCTGAGGGGGCATTTCCTGCTTTCGTCGGCTACTTTGGCCTGCGTTCTGGCTGCCGTGAGCGTTGGAGCCACGTTTTTGTTTTGCCGGTATCGGGGTTACAATATCGGACCGCGGCCGCCATTCGAGTCCGTTTATCAGCAGGGATGAGCGCTAGTGCTTGGTGCGTTCCAGTTTGTTCTGGTTGAATCCGTGAACATCTGTACCGCAAGCTCTTGAGTTGTTCAATGAAATATTTTGTCCTTACATCCTCAGTTCCGTTGTTAACGAAAAATTCAATTCCATGATCCGTTTTTGCTAGGGTTTTTTGTTCTTTACTAGAAATATGTTTCTTTACTTGTTGCACTCATAGCACAAACTAACTCATTCAATTTGGTACAAGATCGACCACTGCCTATGACCACGCGACCTGCAGCTAAAAAATCTATTACACTATGAAGTATAGCTGTTAAAATCCTACATTTCAAAACAAATCTGTTAAATCATTATTCCTGCGGTTAGGAAATAATTCTATACTTAATGAATTTACTCTATTATCAGTGACTATTAAATCGATTATTTAATACATTACACAAAGACAGACAGACAGAAAGACAGACAGACAGAATGGCAGACAGACAGACAGACAGACAGACAGACAGACAGACAGACAGACAGACAGACAGACAGACAGACAGACAGACAGACAGACAGACAGAAACTAAGACAGACAGACAGACAGACAGACAGACAGACACTAAGACAGACAGACAGACAGACAGACAGACAGACAGACAGACAGACAGACAGACAGACAGACAGACAGACAGACAGACAGACAGACGACAGACAGACAGACAGACAGACAGACGACAGACAGACAGACAGACAGACAGACAGACAGACAGACAGACAGACAGACAGACAGACAGACAGACAGACAGACAGACAGACGATAGATAGATAGATAGATAGATAGATAGATAGATAGATAGATAGATAGATAGATAGATAGATAGATAGATAGATAGATAGATAGATAGATAGATAGATAGATAGATAGATAGATAGATAGATAGATAGATAGATAGATAGATAGATAGATAGATAGATAGATAGATAGATAGATAGATAGATAGATAGATAGATAGATAGATAGATAGATAGATAGATAGATAGATAGATAGATAGATAGATAGATAGATAGATAGATAGATAGATAGATAGATAGATAGATAGATAGATAGATAGATAGATAGATAGATAGATAGATAGATAGATAGATAGATAGATAGATAGATAGATAGATAGATAGATAGATAGATAGATAGATAGATAGATAGATAGATAGATAGATAGACAGATAGATACCTTTAGGCGGCACATTGCTTTTTGAGTAACGGTATTTCACTGACCTAAATGGCCCATATGTTGGCCAGAGAAAAGCTCCATCGCACAGCCCTCTCAAAGGTTGCCATTGACTGCCACTCGCAGACCTGCCAAATTTCAGACAGCAGACTCAATGCAGAATTTGCATTGCAGCAGAAGAAAGAAAAGCAAGAGAAGAGCAGAGCATCTCAACTTCCTTTTCCCGCGCATAGTGTAACAATACGTCTCCGCAAACTGCGCGATGGAACTTGATGAATGAATGAGTGCTGCGTCTCTGCCTATCCCGAAACTGTGGCAGTCGCCTTGAGCTGTGGTTCATTTCATCCCCAATTTATTTATATGGATAGGCAGAAAATACTCAGCTTTAGGAGTTTGAAAGAAACTAGTCCAGTAAGTCGACGTCATGTCGGAGATTCGGTCTCCCAATGTCAGGTTTACTGACGTTAGACTCCCTCCACTTTTGCCAACCTACACGCTGCATGTAAGAAATATGTTTGTTTTATTAATTGTATATACATGTAATGGTTACAGCCATTGAGCTGCAATCGCATTATTCCTAATACGACGTATATTATGGCTTTATGACATCTATCTGGCTTTATGAATCACAAAACAACAGAGAATCTATGCGTTTTGTCCAAGGACGCTAAAACTTATTTTTTACGGTTTGATGCGAGCGTATGTGCATGTATGTTTGTTTTAATGAGGTTTCCATTTAGAAAAAAGTTATTTTAGTTCGGAAAACTAACAACGGAAAGTTTTTCGCTTGGCTCATTGTTTCAAATGTAAAAAAATTCTGTTCTCATACCGAACCACGCGTAGAGAGTCTCAACGCAGCTAGAGTACGCCAGCCTATGCCATCGCTACCCAACTCGACTTAAGTCGCGCGAGAGACCCCAGGACCGACCTGCAGCCAGTACTGCCTACTCTACGAAGACGCGCACTACCAAGACGACAGAAGTAGATAGTAGACACTCACCAAGGCGATCAAGATTGCGTATAAAAACGCCCGTAGTCGAAAGTACGTGTGGAAACAAAGCCTACCGAGGGAAGAGTAGCAGCAGAAGCAGTAGCAGCAGTAGCAGATGCGATAGCACCAACGACCTGAGGGAGGACAGCTCCTCAGGAGCCGAAATGGACAAGGGGACCGGCAAGTCAAGAAAACGACGGCGTTTGAAGCCTTGGCGACTATGCGAACTGCTTCGGGGCTGCGGACTAGGCGATCCTCGAGCAGCCGGGTCTTCTCAGTCTGCGTCTTTGTCTAATTCGCTCTATTGCCACCGGGTTCGTTTCCATGACTACACCGGTTATAGCCTGTCGCGACGCTTTGCGAATCGCGATTTAATTTTTACCGCTTCTAGATCCGCTGCATTGAGGCGTAAAGAAATTATGGATGCCAACAGTACTGCTATTGGTCAGGCCACTGTTACTGAGTGTGAGGCATCATGGATTGACGATACTTTTTAGCAGTCAATTAGCTGGATTATGACGTAAAAACTATTAGCATTAATTTTATAGCAATTAATCGTACTATCGTTTCAAAGGAAATACTTCTTGTAAATTATCTTTCGATACGATCGTAAAATACAATGAGTAAGACTTAAATACTTATGGCTAATTTTCCCTTTTGACAGATTTTAGAAGCCTTCATAGAAAAATTCGTCGAGAAGCTCTACATTGTTATCTGTTTGTAAATTTTGCACGTGTATTCCATACACTTTACACTGTGTACAGTGTATTTTATGCATAAAAATTGCATTGCACAGTGATTTTTTTGTTAGGTAAGTTATCAGTCCTGAGATGAAATAGGTAAATTTAAATAAAAAACAATCGATGAAAGTCTCCAAGTTTCCCATAATCATTTATCATAAAAGGCTTTTGAAATTGTCCATAATTTGCATTAACAAAGTGAAAAATTCAATTGCTGCAGAATCTGCTCTCCTAAAAACTGACTGACTGACTGCAAACGTGAATTTTATATTTGCATCCGTGAAGGCCAGAAGAACAAGTTTTCAATTAGCCTTTTCTGAGATTTTTATGAAATAACCGTGGGTAAGAAATAGAAAATGAAGTGAATAATAATTCTATTTACATGTAAGTCCGTAGTTTAAAACAGGTACACTGGACTAACTAATGCGTGATCATACGTGCATACTACTGCTAGGAAGCCTACTGTTGTAATTACATAATCAGAATGTAACGAGCCGCGGTAGTAAAAATAGTCGCGTAAAATCTTATTTCATTTTTCGTGCTCACTTTAAGATAAAACAAAACGGTTTTGCCCTAGAAAAAAATGTTGCTTTAAAATACCATCGAAGTTAAACCTTATTTATAGAAACTTTTTTTAAAACGGTTTTTTAATAAACTTTAAAACAGTTATTTTTAAATTTGTTTGGCGGCTATGTAGCCCAGAAATGTTACATTTTTAACTTGTAATTTGTCCTTAGAAATGAATTTGCATGTGCCGCATGTTCCGTCTACGAGCGTACAGTAGGTTAAAAAAACGAAAAAATAGCATAATCTTACAAAACTCCTCCCTCGTCAGGTTCATTTTTATAGTATAAAATCACTGTATAATACAAATGTATATTGGAAATACTATATTATGAAAGAAACCAGTCCTGACAAGAGTGTTAATGAGTTAATTGGTGGATGGTGGTGTTAATTATTGTATTCAAAACTTAGAAATCGGGCCAAGCTATATAAAAGGAGAAATGATATAATTACACCTTTCTATTAGACTATCTGATTTTGACTTTTTTAAAATGAAGGCCAAGAAAAGCAATAATTTTACAAATTTTACATTATAATCATTTATTTAACTATAGTTTTGCCTGTAGATAAAATTTCTAAAAATTTAAATAGCCAGTTTAATTTTATTCTGTCATTCATTTTTTGCCAAACATTCTTTATTTTTCCCCTGCAATCTAGTGCATTTTGTATTTAAATAAAATATACATTATTGATTATGGTTCGTAATAAAATTATATTTTAGGACTAAATTTCTCACAATATTTTAAAAAAGATTCCTAAAAAATTAACGCATATACATATTGTTAGCTTATCCTTTCAGTTAAATTATATATACACAAAAACAATATTTAAGATATATACTAAGAGTTCAGCCCAATGCCTCTTATCAATCAATCAATATACACAATATTTTATGTGAACAAATTAATTTTCAACTGTTTTATTCCAAAAATTATACTCTAGTGTTTCAAATATCTATTTGAAACACTAGAGTCCTTGCTAATTCATAAGCAATCAGCTGACAAAAATTTTACTCAAACTTAAAATTTTCCTGACTAATAAATTAAAAAACCTACTTTCTGCATCTGACAGCAAAGTCGCAGTCTAATTATTGTATTCCTTTTTCGAGCTCAAATGCCATCGTTGCTTAAGCGAAGCCGGAGCGGGAGCAGCCGGGGCAAGCGAACAGACGAGTGGAGCTGCGAGGTTAAGCTGCTGCACGATGACCAACCGTTGGAACTGAAGTTTCACGTAAGTGGAATATTGCTGCAACCAGAGGTCCCGGGTTCGATTCAACTTGTGCTAACACTTATAGAATTATGAATTTAGATATTATTCTGTTCTGAAGATGAGTGCCTGCCTGTCTGACTTGTGGCTTTTGGCCATGGGACTTTTCATGCTTATTTTCAACACATACGTTACCAGCTCTCTTTACTTGCCTCCTGCTTCAGCGCGACATCCTTGGCCAAGGGGTGCTAGACCAGGTGTCTGAGCAGATTGGCAACCTGCAGGAGAAGGACTATTTTGGACTACAGTATATTAGTACAGACAATCAGACGGTAAGGCCTGTAGGAACTGATTATTTACAGGTGTTTGAATTTTTTTAGCCTTTTTCAACAAATTGCGTCAAATACTCTCGTTGGTTTATTCAATTTTTACTCAGAAATGGCTGGACCTACGCAATCCGGCTTTCAAGCAACTCAAACGTGAGTTAGCAAAGTTTATTGTTTTAATCAAACAAGGATAGTCAGTTTTGATTGATAAATATTGATTTTGTTTTACAGACACAACCTTTGCAACGCTTTACTTCCGGGTCAAGCATTATCCGCCCTATCCTACGGATAATCTAAAGCAGAGTCTTTCTAAGTGAGCTGTCTTTTCTATGCGTTTTCAAATCTGTGTTTAGTTGAAAAGAAGCTTCACTATCTATCTGTAAACCTGTGCCTTGCATCGATAGATAGACAGATAGATAGATAGATAGATAGATAGATAGATAGATAGATAGATAGATAGATAGATAGATAGATAGATAGATAGATAGATAGATAGATAGATAGATAGATAGATAGATAGATAGATAGATAGATAGATAGATAGATAGATAGATAGACAGATAGATAGATAGACAGATAGATAGACAGATAGATAGACAGATAGATAGATAGATAGATAGATAGATAGATAGATAGATAGATAGATAGATAGATAGATAGATAGATAGATAGATAGATAGATAGATAGATAGATAGATAGATAGATAGATAGATAGATAGATAGATAGATAGATAGATAGATAGATAGATAGATAGATAGATAGACATCCCAAGTCTGTGTTTAGTTGAAAAGAAACTGCACCGGCAATTTTGTGGTTTTGCACAGATACCT